>JAGFPH010008233.1:13631-37385 GCA_018207615.1 Philaenus spumarius
CGAGAAATCGATTGGAAATGGTCACCAGTCTGGGAAAATTCGTTTTCTACGTCTTTTTATTAAATTAAAAAGTGAAATTTGTCCATTTTAAACAATACAAAGCACAGCTGATGCAAATGTTTTCAATGTCATTACAATAATCATCTGTTTTCTTTTAAACGAAGCACAGCTGATGCAAATGTTTTCAATGCCATTACAATAATCATCTGTTTTCTTTTAAACTGTATTTTATTAGAGGTAAGCCTAATGTTGTATCTATTTATAGTTACCATGGCAACGAATACTTCTGCTAAATAAACATACCCTTTATTTAGTTGTTTAATGTTATAGGCCTAACCTAAACGATGTTCACGGAAATTTGCAATAATAGTTATTGACGTGAGCGAACTAGGCCCTGCTTATAATCGAGCTTTAGCTCGGTCTCCTGGTACTATGGTTTAATACAAAACCCTGTATAAATATGTTATGAAAAGATGTTTTAAGTTTTTAAAACACAACCAATAAATTCAGAAGCAATACTACCTACAAACTTTCTATTTATCTGGTACTGTAATGTACTAATATTAAATTTTAGAATTTTATTATTATCCTACCGTTTGAAATATAGATTGTTGTAAAAACCAAGCAGCCTCTACAAAACATTATTTTGATCAGAATCAGCCCCTTTTTCAAACTTAGATAAAATCAAATAAATATCCTATTACTTTAAATGAGCAATTCTTGTATCTTTGTATCTTTATATCTTTGTATCTGACGCGGATCTCGAAAACGGCTCTAACGAATTCAAAGAAATTTTGTATTTAGGTGTAGTACACCCATATATTGGTATTTCGTGTAAAAACGTAATTTTTTGAGAAATACTAATTTAAAAGTTGAACAATTTTAACATGGGGTCTTATGGGTTGCCATGTTGGTTACGAAATAACAACGAAATAGTAAATAAAGCAATCAAAACAGCTGTTTATAAACAAGCCATGAGATTGAGTACTATCCAAAATCAGCTGTTCATTAGATAGTTTTTAATTACTGTCAAAAAACAAACTCATTTATACTGTTTTAGCACGTTAGGATTAGAATAAATTAGGCCTGATTTAACAACTTATTTTGTCAAAAAAAAAAAGGAAACTTGGCAAAGATTTTGTGATATACTCCTGGCTTATTTCTGAAACATAGTATTGAGGTTATGTTAATCCTGCAATAATTTTTACTACTGTATATTTAGGCCTGGTTTCAAAACTTTAGTTCACAGAAGATAGTAGAACAAGGACTAAAATTGTAACGAAAGCCACTCACGTTTCTAAAGCATGTATTTGAGGTTATAATTAATCTTGTAATTACTATAAATATATTTAAGCCTGGCTTCATAATTTTACAAACCGATGTACAAACGAGCCAAAGATTATCGAGATTCTTTAGCGAATTTTCCAACTACGAGCGAAGCGAAGCAGCCATCTGAGGCCGAAGGACGAGGCGGGGTTGGGACGCGAAGCGTCCAGGGGCAGAACCCCTAGTGATATTTATCTATACTCATATTATAAAGAGGTAAAGTTTGTTTGTTTGTTTGTATGTAGGGGGTGATCTCTGGCACTACTAAACCGATTGAAAAAACAGTTTTACTAATAAAAAGCTACACAATCCCTGAGTAACATAGGCTATAATTCATTTCGATAAAAACCTTTTTTTATTCCAATATTTGTAAATTTAGTCGGAAAAAATTCTTAGGTTAGTCCCAGAATGATAAATCAACACATGTATTTACATTTATTACCATAGCAAACAATTTATAACAGATAATATAGCTGTTAGCTCAAATATTTCCACTAACAGCTGATTTCAAAATTTGAAGCAATTATTGTTGTATTTCTAGCTTTTAGATTAGGGGTTTTAAGTGTAGACCTGAGCCATAAATGTAACATGAATCGTGACAACAGCAACACATCACTAACCTTGACTCAAATAATTACGCAGTAAATTATGATCAAAGCTGCTCGATGTGGCAACGTTGTACCAAGAAGTGCGCCCTTAGAAACGAACCAATTAAATTGTAAGAAAATTGTCAGGCCTCAACACTCGGCGCGAAGGCTTTAGTTCCAAAATATGCTACAGGTGGTGCTGCAATACGGTGATGTATCACGGCCCGATAAATATTTTCCAATGTGCAACTGCATGGAACATATTTTATCGGGTCACACTTCAAGTTGAGTTATATTTTCATTTTAAGTCTAACAAAGTGGTATAATGCAGTTATTAACTGTCGGTTCATGTGTAAGACCCGACAGTTTTAACAGGCCCGGCAGCACGCTCATAAGCAGGAGTGTAACCCGACAAGTATTAGTGAGCCAACGCACACACACACACACACACACACACACACACACACACACACACACACGGTCGGACACCTCGGCGGGAATAGTCAGAATGGCTTCCTGGGACCTCAAAACGTGGAGATTTAATGAAAACTCGACTTTCGAAAATCGGACCGAAATCAATAACTTCCCTTTATTGGTAGCGGGAAGTTAAAAATAAGAAATTTATTTGTGTTCTCAAATAAAATAAATTCACAGGGTAGCACACACAGTACATAATTACATAATGCTGGAAGTTGTGAAGATTATTTAATATTTACAATGGAAACAGTAAAATAAGTTAATTTATTTAGACATTTTTAAAGTTAGGTTGTTGCGAATATCACAATTGACGAAAGAATTAGGCTGTTTAAAATGTATACATTTCAAGCAATAAATAATGCAGACAAATGTTTAAAAACTCTTGTAGAGATATTAATAGAGAGCTTGCACTAAACGTAAAGGTGGAATCTCTGCCACCGATGTCTTGTGTATAGTTTGAAATGGATTAATTTAGTAATAACAAACTATATTTTTATAATTATTCTGTAACTTTCGTTTGTTTGTTTGTTATTTACCAAAGTACTAAAGATATTTTGAAAAAAGTTAGAGGTACTTTTTTTAGGGATTTGTATTTTAATTTTATTTGTCTTCAGAACAGATCACTATTTTGTATAAGACACGTCATAATTAACAAAAATACAACTATAAACATTACATACAATCTCAAAACATTTAAAATCCAACAACTATACATTTTGTTTTAACAACACAAGACATTAAATTTGAGTTATCTACGTCATGTATGATTCAATTATTAAAAAAACATATTTCTGTTGAATTGTCTTAGATAGTCTAATCATTTGGTGTCTTTAAAATTGTTTTGTAAAATGTATGGTTTTCTAGATATCAACATTGAAGATTTTCAACTGCCGCTATTTTGAAACGGATTGTTGCAGGAAAAAACGTTTTAAATAAAATGAACCCTATTCAGATGAACATTTATACCCAGTTTTAGGATTATATCTTAAACCGTTTCTGAGTTGTTAAGGTGTCTGTAAAAATCAAATACAGATGGACAGACAGAAAACAGATTTAAATTGTTCATTGCATTATTTGCTTTTTTTTAGTTGAAGCTGGACACTTTATAAAAGAAATAAATCAGGTCCTAAAACTAGATTCGTCATTGTCGCTATAGTTCTAGGGAATCGAAATTGTTGGAGAAAGTTATGAAAGTAAGTTTTTCATTAATGCTGTTTAATGTAATAAAGTATCACTTCTCTGTATAATATTTTCGAGTGTGGTTTTTGTTTTTGGTTAATTAATATAACAATGTAAATATGACATGGAAATAATAATATTATAGGCCTAAGTGAAACAACATTTTTTAGAGAAAGTAAGCAATCGTTAAAACACCATAGACAATAAACTAACAACTTATATTATATATTCTCCTTGTTTTATTATTATTATTATTTCCTCTTCTAATTTTAATCAAGACCTCTTTCTACATAAATCGGAAAACAACTCCTGGAAATATGTCCCCTTTAGAAAGTTCGCAAAGCTTTGCAGAGCGATAAAATAGGGGCCGGTTTTATAATGTTAAATCAAGAAGGCAAAAATAACTTATGCCAAAAGTTGAATGAAACTTGGATCCCACAAAGTTTGTGAAATAATTATCGAAGGCAGATTTATTTGGAAACTTTTTACTAACAAAAGCTTTATTCAAAATATTAAAGTAAAAATACGAACAAGGTAAGTTTACAGCTTTAACAATGGCATATGATTAATTAAAGGTCTTCTATTTTTCTTCCTATTTATATGGTTCTTGGTTTTAGTTACTCCTACATCTTAATATATTCATTTTAATATAAATTTTGTTTCTTAACTATCTATGAATATGTTATATTTATATGTTTTTAATATATTTCAATTACTACTTTGTTGTTTTCCTGTCATTTAATACAACGGCAGCAATAAAACAAAAAAAGTGTTTTTGAGCAATCTCTCCTAACAGGGTTCGTGAAATTGTTGACAAAAATATTACAATTAAATAACTATGTTTGTTTTAGAATATTTTAATGCAAATAATATATTATTTGGATTAAATTTTACAAAATATATTTTATAATATGTAAATACTAAATCTTCTCCTTGCTCCACGAATTGTGAACGAGTCATTTTGTACTGCTTCTCCAGCTGATTTAAGATTTTCTTCAGTCCAGAATCCTTTGTTCGATTTTTTTATGTTTGGCATTGCAACTTAATACAAAGAAGAAAGACAAAAATTGTTAATGTCTAAGAAATAAAATCGTTATTAAAACATTAATTACCTTCAGAAAAATACTCTTTAACGTAGTGCAAATTATAATTTTAATAATTTCATTGAAGCCTGGGTTTCATTACTGTATATTTATTAGAAAAAAACAAACAATACTCAGCACTCCAAAATATTAATAACTAGTCAATTTCCAAATCGTGATTTTATTTTAATATGTTTTACATGTGGGTTGCAATTACACGACATTACCAATTCGTTGCGTTAACTCTCCTACCATTGAATCTAATGTAAACATCGCGCAATCTCCTAAGTAGTGATGCGCAAACTATCCTATTTAGGTAGGAGAGATTGCGCTGCCTGTAAATCAACATGGCCGCTTTATAATCGGAGGAATTTTGTTTGTTTGTACAGTTAGTTTAGGTAAGTAGCTTACTGAAAATATGTCTAATTTCTAAATATTTTATAGCAGTACCATTATATAGAAATTAAGAAGAATTATGAAAATTGAATCACTTATGTGGCAAAAAAATGTAGAATAGAAAGATGTATACAGACGCGCTGAAGAAATAACTTATACTTTCAACTAGAAATTTGACTACTGAGGTTGTTCAACTATTTGAAGTCGATGCTCACTTACTCTATCCTTTCACCCTGAAATACAGTGTGCTCAATCTGTCCGCCCGCGCCAATAAAAAATGTAAAAATGGATAGTGCAGTGCGTTCTACCTAATTTTATTGTGAACACAATTTTCCCAAAACTGCAACTTTGAATGCTAATAACTCTACAACGAAGGCATCTATCAAAAAACGGTTTGCGCCATTGTTTTTCTTTTGAAATTTCACATTGAGGTGATGTGTCATATGACCATCATCTCATTTAAAATAATAAAGTTAAATCCAATATGGCGAAACCAAGATGGCGGACAAAAATTTCAAAACCACCAAAAAGTAGGATTTTTAAAACTGTACAGGTTAGCATAAGTTTCTACCGCCAAGAACGTCCCAGTTGCGCAATATAAAGACGTTTCAATACTTAAAAATCATATTATATAACCGTTAAAGTTCAAACAGATGAATGCTTTCACTTGACAATATTAAAATAAAACCAGTTTAATAAAATATATATAGTCAACACTGCTTAAAGTGTAGAAAAAAGTGTATTATTTGTTCGTTTGTAACAGGATAGTAAAATAAATGTTACCTATTTACCTATATAAACCGTTTGTGAAAAAGTCCCTGTAACAAAACCCTTCTCACGTATTCAGCATGATGTATCCTGTCTTTTTACACTTTAATTTGTTTCAACTTGTCGAAAACGTCTTGTATATTACCATGAACTAATAGCCTAAATGTTAACACTCAACATGACAAACTGTAGTACGAATTGAGTTTTACAACTTAATTAATTTACTGTATTAAAACTATAAATGAACTGATAAGTGGTTGAATGAACATATTACACAATTCCTTTAGCTAAGGTCAAAATGCCAGAAATATTTACTCACATAAAACTACTATACAATTTTCATACTAACTAATAGAATCCACACAAAATCGTAAAATAAATAATTAAAATTCATGTATAAATGTAACCAACTTTTGATATAACCGTTACATATCTAGAAACAAATTAATGACAAAGAAACCACCTTTCCCTCTATTATAATAATAAATATGCAAGTAAACACAATCACAAAACCACAAGATATTATTAAAACAACCATGTAATATTCAGTTGTTACTTGGAGTAGTCCACATACTATTATTTTCTTGATTTGTTTCAAGTCTTGACATTCACTTTCCTAATTTTTTACATTTCGTCATATTTTTTAAATCTGAGGAAATATCAAAGGTATGTTGCATCAATAGTAATTAAAATTATTGCATTATATGCTGGCAATAGTACCACCATTTTTTTAAATGTAAAAATGTAATTCATTGTTACTGGTAGTCCACTTTTTCAGGCTTGAATGTGGTCAAATTTTATCAATAACTATGCGATCGATTTGGGAAAAACTTTGTCTGAATCATCATTGGTGTTGGATTTGAACGGACTTTCTTTACTCCTTTCCATCTTGCAGGAAGTTTTAGCAGAGGACAATTTTGTATTACTAGAATCAGCTCCATGTTTTTATATTTTTTCTATACAAATATATCCAAGTATCGTTATGTTACGCAAGTTCGTTTTAGTAGGTCACTTAGTTTAGGTTGATGAACAAATGGTATGACGTATTGTGTAGGATGTGAATAGTATTTTGGGGAATGAGATATAATAGTAAATTCGATTATTTGTGTCATTGAGGTCAAATTGGGGATATTCAATATTATTTTAACCTCTTGAATTCAGTTTTACTATTGAGTTGGATATTATGAATTCGTTAAAGAGTTATCCAAATGTTTTAGGATCAATAATATTGTAGTGTTAAGTATATGGTATCTGAACATAAAGTGGATATAATTTAGTGTTTGTATCTTTTCAAATCCTCTCACATACTAGTATTTATAATAGTTAGATAAGCGGGTTGTATAACGAATATTCATTGGGCCCCGTAAACAAATGGTCCCAAAAATTCACACGGTTACCCTTATCTTTTATATCTTCCTTGAACAGTTGCTCGGCTCCTACTGTTCACGTTCTCTCCATCACTTCATTATACTGTCCAACTGTGTTTTCAACTGAATTATTTCAAAGATATGTATATTCGCGTTTGACTGTATTAGTCAGTATGAAATTATTTTATGTTAGAAGAAATAAATATCAGTCTATAGTGTTAAAATGTTTGTGGTCACATTTCTTGATTTTTAAGTTGTTTTTATTGAAGTGAAAACTTCTTATGTCCCGTTCGGCACCTTTTGCGTGTATATTCGAATGAAATCTCGCGCACCGTACCGTACCACAATCGAATCACGATGTAAAATACATGCACGCTACAAATGAAATAAACATTGTGCTTCCTCATTTTGTAAGTTGTGTTAAAATAGTTTACTTGGTAATACCTCTGAAATGGACATTGTGCTTCCTCATTTTGTAAGTTGTGTTAAAATAGTTTACTTAGTAATACCTATGAAATGGACATTGTGATTCCTCATTTTGTAAGTTGTGTTAAAAGAATTTATTTGGTTAATACTTCTGAAATGGACATTGTGCTTCCTCATTTGGTAAGTTGTGTTAACATAGTTTATTTGGTAGTGTTAAAATAATCAAATTTCAGATTAAACCAATACGACCAACGATTTATATTCATTACATTTTTAATTTCTGTCGGCAGTCCCGCGACTGCTTTCTTCAATTTTTGTTAGCTATTGTCTCTATTTGATTGTATGCACGAGTACAAGGAATTTGTATTTTTGAAGAAATAGATATCAATCGATCTCAATATAAAAGTAATCTGTAAACAGACGGATCAACATTTATATGCGAAGACAACCGGCTAATGGAAGCTTCAGTCAGTGTGTACTCATGCACATGGATAAGCAATCTCACGCACAAGGCTGTCGAATTAATTGAACATTTCGTTGAGGAAAATAACGTCGGTTCTACCCTACTACCTTCTTGCAATTTGTCTTCAGTTGAAGTAAAGTCATTTATAAACTTCAATAAGGCTTGATGTAAAGATAATCTAATAGAAACGTAATTTTGAGTTTAATTTATTTTTAAACTTACGATTTTTACATCATTTGTCTCAAATAGATACTTGCGACTTTTAAACCATCGGGGACAAATATTATGGAATTCTAAACACCATACGCCTCGGAATCTAGAAGTGTATTATTTTTACTGTTTTGGATTAAATATTATTTTTCCTACAGTTACCTGACAAAGCGGGTCTTCTTGCACTGATTATAGTACGCAAAGTAGCTGATTCCTGCATTTACTTACTTTCCCGCACTCATTTCACTTTCCCGCACTCATTTCACTTTCCCGCACTCATTTTACTTTCCCGCACTCCAGAATTTCAACCAAACAACACAAAATAGTGTGCATGTATAAGGCACGTAATACGTTTCTCTTGAAAACAAGTTGGCAACACTACTAACTCGATCAGCTGTGTGACTAAATCGATCAAATGGTGCATTGTTGTCATTCAACGCTTTGGACTTATAACTTAACCTATATCCTGTTGTTGAGTATTTGACAACAGAAAAATGACATTCAGATTTTGATTCATTATGTTTGTATAAACATTCATTCAGATTTTTATTTGTTACTTTGTGAAACAATTTCGTTTAAGTTTTGATTTGTTAATTTGTGGAAATGCATAATAAAAGTTCACCTTTATATACAATTACCTGTTATTTATATGGTTTATAGTAACTGTAGGAAAAATATAATGTGTTACACGGGCGCAAAGTGTCTTTGCTGCACTCGAGAAACTTTCCGCACTCGCCTGCGGCTCGTGCGTAAAGATTTCTCTCAAGTGCAGCAAAGTGTCACTTTACGCACTAGTTACACAAATAACTATTGTATGTTTAGTATTATTAAGTTTCAATAACAGTCAGTTGATTTTTCAACTTCAAAATAAACATTTAAATAACTGTATATAATTACTATAGATTTCACAAATATAAATGCATTATTTAAAACAAACTATATAATTAGATTTTATTAGATTATTATTTTAAACATTTACTCTTTTAGTGATTTAAAAATATTTGTTGTTTTTTACATTTAAACCATTAAAACACATGTTTGTAGACATGTAATTAAATTTTGTATAATCACATGTAAAAGATTCAAACACATCTAAAGCTAGAGATCAGCTAATTAGACATTACCGTCGGCTTGAAAGGGAGTCAACCATCGTTTGCTTGACTTCAGTCCTCCTACACCCTTATCGCAGATATAAAAACCATCTGGTGAGACTTCGATGTTGGATCTTATAATCGGACAAATGCAACGTAGTCCATTCTGCTAAGTACTGTTCTTAAAAAATAACAACGTTTTAATTACTTAATTTTTTATTGTAAGATTAACCTTATTTAAAAAAAAGTATTACACGCACAATGGTGAACTTATATCAGCACCATATATGAGTGATTTAAACAAAGTAAGTTTAGTTTAAAAAAGATAAAAAGCAATTAATTATAACAGTATTTTTCTTATTAACTATACAAAATTAAAATAGGTTTCACAAAATATTTATAAATGTAACATTTAAAATAGATTTAATAATTGGCAATAATATACATGGTCATAATAACTATCATGATGTTTACAGCATAAAAGGAAATTCCTGCTACTACTTCAACACACATATTAGGAGGAGAAAGAGGAGAAACTCTCGGAAAAACTTACAACAAACTATGACAATTTATATTATTACATTTTAAAAATTCAACCTAAATTTTGATAAATTGACCCATACATTTATGTACAATATGATACTGTTAAACTAATTCTGAAAGAAACAAAAATGGACATGCAAGAAAATATTTTAATTGGCAAACATGAAAAAGAGGTAGTTAAAATAATAAAAAGTAAAAAAATAAATTAGGCTATAGTTAAAAAAAAAAAACTAAGAAACACGCTTTATTAATAGCAAACCGAACTAAAAAGTTGAAAATAATTTCTAAGTATAAAGAGTTTGTTCTACATCATATAAAGTCCAGTAATTCATTATAACCAGCTGACCCGTGCGAAAATTTCGCAAGATAGGTCTACTTACTTGATTTAGTACGCTAATTTAATTCAGTTAGTTACGTTTATTTATTTACGTTGGTTTATAAACAACAGTTTAGAACGATTTACAACGCTTTACGTTGATTTAATTTGATTGATTTGCTTGATAGATTACACTTGCACGTAGATTGTAAACCATCTAACTAACATCTGTCATGTAAGTTAAACAGAATGGTAATAAATGGTCCCTTTCATTAGGAACCATATGAAGTATAATACAACAATTTTTAAATCAATTTTTGTAACGAAAACATGTATTTTAAGCTATTTCTATATTTTCGTCAATAGCGTGAAACATAAGCTTTAAAATGAACTCGAATAATTAGTTTTGATGAAGAAGGGAGATATCGCTTGGCGACCAAAAACAAATTGGAAATAATATTGTTCAGTATCGAAACGCTTTATTTAATATTGACTTTGACAGTTCGAACAGAATAATTATCAAAACATCCCCTCTCTCGATTTCCGTTTTATTGTAGAGTTGTAGATGGCTTCTTGTTTTGACCGCACGCAGATCATAGGATACAAATAAAATAGTTACAAAGTTTCAGTTACCTTTTTTGTTAAGTTTTTATTATTTCGACTGTCTAGTTATACAGTCTTGCAAGTGCTTACAGCTTCAATTCATTAAATAAGGACATTGTCAGTGAATCATCACAAATTCGTTCTTTATTCAATACCGCAAAACCATACAGAGTTTATGGTAGGTTTTTCATACCGTAACGTGTCTTTACCACGTGAACTTTAATTTTATAAATAATTTTTGTCATGTTTTGTAATAAGTGTGAACTATAAACTGTATTATTATGTGTTTGTGACTTATTTTTACTTTATTGTGCGTCTGGAACAGCTGTTCACGCGTGTGTTGTGTATTTCGAGATAAAAACTGCAAGGACGGCATTCGCCATATTCAAGGTACTGTAACATTAAATAATTATTACATAAACATGACAACCAACCTAATTATAAATTGTTTATTATAAATGCTAATTATTCAACTAATTGTTCAGATTGTTACCATCAATCTGAATCAATCATACTTCGAACATTGGTTTCTGTGTAATAAGCCCTTTCAAGCAATTATAATTAATTTTCTTTTACCAATTTCAATTTGAACAAATATATTAGAAAAACCATTCGCTGTTGCCACGGTGTTATATCAATCGCATTACCCAACAAATATATAAAGATTAAACAATGTGTAACAATTTTAAAATAAGAACTTAGTAATTATTGACAAAATAATACATTTTATTGTAAAAATGCACGGGATGCTTGTATCAAATGTTACAAATATTTCATTAGTAGCTATTTATAAAAAGAGTTTTTATATAAATATAGAAAAATTCATAAAATGTATTAATAATTATTTTCCTAACACTAAGTTATTCTTATTTTAAACTTATTACAAATTATTTGATTATAATTAATAACTTTACTTTATATCGCTGTAGAACTAACTCTTCATACATAGAAATTATTTTCTAATTTTTAGTCGGTTTGCTATTAAAGAGTGTTTTTTAGTTTCTCCAAACTATAATTTATTTTCTTATTGTTTAGTCTCAAAATGGAATCAAAGGTCACTATAATCAAGAGACCAGATTTTTTGTATATCTTATATGTAATTTTTGACAATAGATTTAAAATTATGTATGTAAATTTTAGAGGGTGGGGTGGATAAATTATTGTACTGTCATCGGTCCTTGACGCTCGTGCAAATTTTTAAGTTAATCGGACTTCTTTAAGTTGGTGAAAACTACGTTGAAAGATTCCCTTACATAGATACAGGTCAATCTAATGTAAAACGTGTAAAAATGATTCTGCTTAAATTAGGTCACACAGAACAACACAAAATATCAAACCACAATCTAGTTAAACCAAGGCACGTAAATACACGTTTATCCTCTTTTACCAAAAACAATACATACATTTAAAGAACTACTACACACAATAGTATTACAAACATTATTGTATCAAATAGTTTTATTACGAGGATGAAAAACAGATGATTCTATGCCATTGCGAGTAGTAATATTAATTGAAGAGTAAGTTTTCTGCTTTTAATATCCTAGCCTAGTATTTGTAGTAGTTGCTAAAATATTTACAATTAACATATTATATAGCTTCATTTGCAACGGTTATGAGTAGCCTTTATATTTTGAGACTACCCGTCCAATCAAAGCAATCAATCTACACACATTAAAAATTATTTCAATTAAGCCTTCCCATGTCTTGTCAATTCTTTCAATGTATTGGGACTAATAATAAGTTAAGAAATTTAATAAAGTACTGGCCGATTTTAAGCGTTCTACCAACACTGTTATTAGGAGTAACACAATTAATTCAGATAAAATATTTAGTGAAACAGTTTCTATTATAATTTATTTATGTTTTAGTAATACAAGCAAAATACAAACAGGAGTAATATACACTTTGTTATTTGAGTTACTAAAAGTAGTCCAATTAATATAAAATTAAATTAAAAACAGATTTAATTTGTTATATATGTTACAGGAAAAGTAGATTATTAGGGAGATTGTTTACTAAAATTATCATTAAAAGTTGACTGAAAATAAACAGATCAACTTTTCCTAGGAAGAGTTAACGGGCTTTGGTTCAGTAAAACTTGATTCCACATGTTGCTCTCCACATGTAACTGGGCGTGCATATCTTTGTTTTGATTATCCCCGCCAGAAAGTCGTCATTTTTTTTCCGCGAGGTGTAAAAAAATGTGCAGGCACATGCCCTGTTGGTACCGCACAACAGGGTTATGTGGGGATGGCCCTGTGCCGACCCACTAAAATCTCACCTCTTTCTCCGGCCCTTGTTGTTGGACAGGGTATCACTAATAGCATAACTTCCTGAACAACCGGCCACCTTTCAGTCGTACGACTGTCCTACTGTTCAGGCATCTTCTTACTTATTTCTCAGTTCTTCTTCCTTCCGCTTCATCACCGTTACGATGTAGTTTGCAATACTATCCCACTTTTCTTTGCTTATTAGCATCAGCGTTATTAGATTTTCAAGAAGAATTTCTTCTTTTATCTTGCTTTGTACCTCTTCTTTTAGTTTTTTCCATCTTTACATTTGAACAGAGTATGTTCCACATCATCTTCATGTCCACAGCTGTCACAAATGCTGCTATCAATTTTCTTAAATCTCCATAAATAATGTTTAAAGCAACCATGTCCAGTAAACGCTTGTGTCAATTAGAAATTTACCTCGCCATATTTCCTGTTCATCCACAGTCCTGGATCCTTTAAAATTCTATGGGTCCATCTTCCATTGTTATCATTGTCCCATTCCTCCTGCCACCTCTCAATAAGCCTCTCCCTAGCTTCCCTACTTATTGTGGTTTTTGGCTTAGTTTCATTTAACTTATGTTCCTCGTAAACCTCCCTTCTCTCACAAACTAAAAGGTGTACTGGTGGTATTCCTGCTACAACCATTACCGCAACTTGCGAGACTGTCCTATATGCAGCAGTGACTCTCAGTGCCACTAGCCTCTGGACTGACAGCAACCTTCTCCTATGGACTTGCTTTGTCATTGCTTCACTCCAGGCCGGTGCTGCGTACAGTATTATGGAATGAACCACACTTGCATACAACCGTCTTTTTTTTCTTTTGGTCCTCTAACATTGGTCATCAAGCGCGATAGGTTACCTGCTACAGTGGCGGCCTTCATACATACATTCTTCACATGTGGTCCGAAAGAAAGTCCTCTGTCCACTTCTACTCCAAGGTACGTCAGCTGTGATTTCCAGTCGATCCGCACACCATTAATGACAAGCTTTGGTGTCCTGAACGTCCTTCTCTTTGTTACCAGGACTGCTTCCGTTTTGTTTACGGCCATTTCTAGGCCTCTGCTAGTCAGCCATCTTTCGACTGTGGCTATACTCTCTTCCATCTTTACTTCCAGGACATGTTCTTCTAGAGCATCCACGACGATGATGCTGTCATCTGCAAACCCTACGATTTTCACTCCCTCTGGTAATTCCGTTTCCAACAACTCATCGTAAACAATCTTCCAAAAGAATGGCCCCAGACGTGATCCTTGTGGTCTCCTCTTGTCATTTTCTCTTGGATAAGCCAACCGTCGCCCTCATAAATTATCTGTCTCTGATGCAGGTAGTCTTTTATGATTGTCCTCAGGTATAGTGGAACGTTCTTCCTAAGTAGAAACTCCAGCACATCTTGCCATCTGAATGAGTTGAATGCATTTCTAATGTCAATGGCGATTAAAGCACAAAAACCTTTCCTCTCCATTCCCTTGTCTCTACCCTCCATTGCGATCATCAACGTTTCTTTTATGGCGTCTACAGTAATTGACATTCCACGCCGAAAACCAAATTGATTCCTCGAGAAGCCTCCGATAGATTCCACGTGATCTTCTAGACGTCCAAGGACCAAACCTTCTAATATTTTCCCCATCGTGTTCAGAAGGCAAATTGGACGATAAGATGAGGTCTTGTCCAAGGGCTTATCTGTTTTCCTCAAAAGGACTAACTTCTGTTTCTTCCAGGGCTCCGGAAAACTACCGTTTTCGAGACACTCGTTGTATAAATCTAAGATCTTGTTTGGGTAATCGTCTATGATGCGCTTCAGAATCTCATTGGGGATTCCGTCTGGGCTTGGTGACTTACCAATTTTGAGCCATAGTCCTTCTCTCTTGAGGTCCTCGAGCCGGAATCGTTCTTCACCCAGCAATTCTATTCTTATTGGACGATTTACTCGTTGTACTTCCTCTCTGGGGAATAGGTCCTTAATTATCTCCTTCACCCAGCGTTCCTCGTTTAGAGGTGGCCTCTTCTTGTTAGCTCCCAGCCTCTTGCACACTAATTTGTAAGGGAATCCCCATGGGTCGTTATCAACTTCTTCCAGGAGTTCACGCCTTTTCCTCAACTTGCTATCCCTGATGGCCTTCTTAAAATTCTGTCTGACCTCTTTGTACAGCCCGATCAGTATCTGGTTCCCTCTGGATCGTGTCGCCCTTCTTTTCGCCTTCAGACATTCCGTCCTCAGAGAAGCAATGTCTTCCGTACACCAGTACTTGGCCCTGTGACTATCCGTGTTTGATCTGCGCTTAGGCATGCAGCTATCACATACCTTAACTATATGTTTTGTGACACCTCTAACTTTATCTTCTATTGCGACTACCCGACAACTGCCGTTGAAAAAATCAAGGAGCTTCATCTCTTCTAGGGCTTCCTTATAAGCTACTGGATCTATCTTCTTGGTGTTCCATGATCTTGAAGTTTTGTGGACTTGGACGTCTTCCTGTCCTCCTGCATTCGCATCCAGATGAAAGAGGATATAGGATTGATCGCTTAGCGTTTCATCCTCCAGAACCTTCCAGCTTGAGATCCTCCTAGCAACATTTTGACTAGCCAAGGTCAGGTCGATGATGGACTGGTCGTCATTACTCGTCTATTTGTTGTAGTGCAATAGTGACCAAGGATTTAGGTTAGGTTAAACAATAGCTGATGGATAAACAAACCTATGGATAAAACAATAGTCCTGAGGACTGTTGCAACTTTACAATCACTTGGAAGTGGACAAGGATTTGTCAAATGCTCTTGCAAACGCTAAATAAATGCAAATTCAAGACGTGCATGTGTAAAAAGAAAGACGTGCAAATCAAAGTGTCACAAATGTTTGCCTTGCTGTAATAAATTATTAACATTTTAATCTCTTTTTGTATTATAAAGGTTTGCTTTTTTATTTGGTTTTTTAACGAAGTAGACCGTTAAAAAAAGCCTTTAAAAAATTTAACTTTTACTAACTCAAGGCAGAAAGAGTACTTTCCCTAGGTATAGTCAACTCTGCCTAGTAAATGTTAATCAAAATTCATCACTTTTCTCTTTTAATCAACTTTTACTGAAAATACCAATGAAGGCCGACTTTACTTAGGCAGAGTCAACTCTTACTGGAAAATCTACTTTTCATGAAACATATACATTGATATAAACTGGAGATTTTCATTTTCAACTACAAATTATAAAAAGTTAGAAATAAAAATTGACAATCAATCAACTAGAAAACTGTATTTCTTGACTGTAAGAACTGAATTCAGAATTATTTTTGGAAAATGTCTTAGAAGACCACTGACTTAATACATTAAACATCGGATAAATTCGCATGTTTCTGATTTTTTGGTATATTGTTAGGGTACCTACCAGTAATGTAAAACCAAGTTTGCAGCTTCGAAAGACTTGTGCTAACTTCGTGGTGCTCGAAAAAACTCGAAATTTTCCCACTGATTTCAGTTTATGGTCCGAAATTCCTAAAAGGGTGCTTCCTACGGAAAAAGTCACTCTATCCTTTTTTTGAAGCAGTGAACATTTCCTAAAATTTGAGCCAAACCCCAATTTTTTAGGTAAAATACATCTCAAAAATACGTTCTGTTTTTGTCGTCTGTCGGCTAAATATTGGCTATAATACTCATTCTACAAGAAAATTTATTGGAGATGTAGTTGTAGAGAAAATATTTAGCTTTCATTTAAGCCCAGAACGAAGTCTGTAGGACAAACAGGTATCTCGTATCTTAGAAAAACAAAAATAGGTTAAATCGGGGGAAGGACAGATCGGAGCCTGAGTGAATACAACATTTAATTGCCATGATATTCATAGTTATTACACATATTATTAGTAAAAAAAATATATGTACCTACTCACCCAATATAAAAGTAAACTAACGTAATAATAATAATAATTAATAACTAATTAACTAAAATAAATAGGTTGGCTTTACCTATCTTTGGCATGGGTAAGGTACTAAAACCTGTGAAAATGGCATCTTTGGGCAAAATTGGGGTTGGGATCATATTTTAGGAAAAGTTCACATCTTTAAAAAAGGATTGAGTTACTTTTCCCTTAGGAAGCACATTTTTAGGAGTTTCGGGCCAAAAACTGAAATCAGTGGGAAAATTTCGAGCACCACAAAGTTAGTACAAGTCTTTCGAAGCTGCAAACTTGGTTTTACACTACTGGTAGGTACCCTAACAACATACCAAAAAATCAGAAACATGTGAATTTATCCGATTTTTGCCCTTTTATTTGTCAACGTAAGTGGTCTATAGGGTTAATTTTCCTTTACCTTTTGATTGGAATGCTAATGTATTTTTTTCAAACAATACGAAGTTTTTTCTTTATTGTTTCGGTATGTTAAAAAAATCTGTTAACAAAAAGTCTATTATTATTATGTACTAACTAAAATTTTACTAGAAGAATTCGTTTCAAAATAACATAAGATTGCTGGGATATATCCAGATAAGGATTTACCGTAAAAATACCCCAGACGTAAAGAGGCGTAGAACATAAAACATACGCTACTGTCTCTAGCGAGTTGATGTTTTCAAGAAATGTTGCCAGAAGATGTTATATATTTGTATTCTTTATTAAAATCTGTACGATTGGAAGAAATAGACGTGTCACGTATTTAATTTGTGCGTGATTTAAAACCGCAAAAACAGTCGTTGTTATAATACTAATTTCATCACAGTATTCAAATAAAATATATTAACACTTTGGTGCCCACCTTACACTCGCCTACTCCGCACTGTCTCTTTTATAATTTTGTCCTGAACTCAATTTGAATTATTAACATTTGTAACCGTAATATCAAATATATGCTGTTTTTAAGTTAAGTGAATGATAATAATATAATTTACCAAATCTCTAATTTACCAGAAATAAACGTAATTAATTCATTTAAAACAACTAATCTAAAGTAGTACCTAAAGTATAGGACATGTCTATGTTATTTTTGTACGCTCTACAGGAGGTTAGAATACACTGATATTGTTGCTTCACATTCGTAATAGTTCATTACTTTTCAGAATTAATTTGTACAAACTATCTTGAATCTATCACTTCGAAACTTAAAACTACATTCTATCTAGAATGTACTTAAAACTAGATTGTTTCTGTTATTTCTATTTTTAGTAATGACCATGTTTCATTGTAGAAATAAAACTGACACAATTATTATCTCTATAGCAGTAAATACAGGGTGATTCAGGAAGTGTTCTACTAGTGAAAATAAAGAAAAAAGTTCCTTTAGACATAGATTCGGAAATGCTTCGTTTTCCAGATATACGCCATTTTGTTTTTTGAACAAAATAATTCATATCTAGAGAAATGTTTGACTGATTGAGTTAGAACTTGGCATGAAGTTTAACCTAACAATGATATATATCTTAAGAAAAATAAGCGATTATATATTATCCAATAATCCTTTTCAAAATGACGGCTGGTTGAAAATTTCAAACCTAATTTACTCAAAAACCGAACATAAAATTTTTTTTCAAGACTCCTTTTCTGTAGCCCTTTTGTTTCCTTATCGGATGGTGTAATTGTCAAAACAATCGGATTAGGGATGGTAGTTAAATTAAAGATAATGACAGTATACGTATCCACAAGGTTGTTTTGGTATAGGATGAAGGGTTGAACAAGCCAATAATTGCACTTAACTTCTATTATCCTTTATTCGATTATTTTGACAATTAAACCATCCGATAGGGAATCAAAAGGGCTACAAAAAAGGTGTCTTGACATTCTTTGTTAAAACGTTCGGTTTTTAAGTAATTTAGGTTTGAAATTTTCAAACAGCCACCATTTTGAATCGCATGATTCAATATAATCACTTATTTTTCTTAAGATTGATCATTGTTAGGTTATAACCTAAGTTATAGAAATTTTTCTTTATTTTCGCTAGTAGAACACGTTCTGAAAGTTTTTCCGTGTCTTCATGAATCACCCTGTAGTACTCTAAATTCAATTTTTTTACAATTAACAATAACCTTAATAATGTGAAAATAAATTTGTCTGCATCATTCCCAATCTACTAGACAGTAAAACGTATTGATACAGTTCATGTCAGAAAAGTTAATATTAATGTTGGTAGAGATAGCCTACTAGCCTATATCTGCTAACTAGATCATAAATTCATCTCCCGATTGCGTTCATCATGTCTTACTTCGCTCTGAAAATGTCATAATTTCGTAACCGTCCTGAATACTAACGTAACACACTTTCAATTCAAAGTGTAAAATAAACTAACGTGAGTTCAGATATTACTACAAAGTTAACAATATACTCGTACAATGAAAGTAGTTGCCAAGTATAAACATTCATATTTAACCATTCTTACTGACGTTTCCGAAGTACGTTCAACAACAACTAAATCCGAAAGACAGGTTGATTTATTCATAAAGATATTTTATTGTTTAAAATTTTTCTCGGAATCAGATAAAAGCTGAATGAATCAAATTGCTGTTAAACCCATTCCGTTTTATCAAAGAAGAAAAATCGAAAGAAGCTTTACTGTACAAGTATACACAAAAAGACTGAAACGTTGCACAAATATAAATTTGTAGATTTTATATTAATAACTGTATGCTTACTGAACTTGGCTCATCATACTGTTTTTAGTATTAGGAGTCTTTGTGAGGACTTACATTCTGAATTTGGATGGTAGTAGGCACAGACTTTGTACAAATAGGATGTATGAAAAATGTAACTAACACATTTAGAGGGATCTGTAGAACATAGTATATTTTTATGTATTACTAAAATAACAATAATCCAGTATTGTTGACAATTGTTTTGGAAGAGTTTATGAAGTTGAATTGGTTTTGTGTGTTTTGTTATAGCCTACATTAAATAAATTTATATTTTCTATCTCATATTATGTTTTGGTTATTATTAGTCTTATAGTTGTTGTAGTTTTAGGTTTTAAAAAATTGGATAGCTAAAAACCTAAACTAAACCTATTAGTCTTATAGTTTTTTAGGTTAGAGCTTGTAGACCTAAACAACTTAGATCCATACGAAAATGTTTGGACCATAAAAGAATTCCTTTAGTATATTATAGATCACGATATAATTTCCCAAGGCATTTTTTCAGATACCTCTGATTTGTTTAAACATTTAAAATATAAATCTATTCTGAATTTTCAAAATAATACCATAGAGTGTGTTCAACCATTTAAAAACATATTATATTATTTGTTGAAGAATATTTTAATTACTCTATCTACTGTATGTTGTGTTTTTAAAATATTTTTTACTAGCTGGCCCGATCCGGCTTTGCACGGATAGACAAATCAAAGTTAAATGTATATTAACAAAAAATGTATTATATCAATAAATATATTACACTATGTATTTCTTATGGAAATTTTTAGTCACTTTAACCCCCCCAAACCTCCCCAAAAACCTAGGGCCCTAGAGGAAGCTATATACCAAATTTCATTCCAATCCGTTTAGTGGTTTTTTTAGTAACTTTGACCCCCAAAACCTCTCCTAAAATTTCGATTTTTTTAAACCCTTTCTTAGCGAGCACCTATGGCTCTAGGGGAAGCTACACACCAAATTTCATTCCAATCCGTTCAGTAGTTTTAGAAAAATCGTGATTTACTAACTTTGACACCCCAAACCCCCCTAAAATTTCGAGAATTTTGAAAACCTTTCTTAGTGAGCACCTATGGCCCTAGAGGAAGCTAATTATCAAATTTCGTTCCAATCCGTTCTGTAGTTTTTAAGAAATTTTGATTAGTGAGTCAGTGGATTTGGCTTGTAGCCCAGTCGGTATAGGTCGGTCATTTTCAAGATAACAAGCTGAGACTCAGCATAAATGTTTAAAATATATATTTTAACTCCTACGTCAAGTTTCAATTCGATATATTAAAATTTGGCCAATTTAGAATGAGCCAACGCTTCATATATGAATAAGATGTCAACTTTTAGTGATTTCCCCTGCTGCAAAATACATACCTGCATTTTCGATTTTTCCCAGACAAACCATTTCTCGGACGAAATAAATACATATGGCCTTTTTTGTTAAAAAATACCTCCCCTACATGGTGGTATTTTTTATTTTTCTCTATCTTCATCCCAGCTCGAAATATTAAGGATAATCGAAAAAAAATATGATAATCGATTTGTTTTTCGACTTTAGGAAATCGATAGACTGGTAAACTTTTTTTTATGTTAATCTAAATACTTGAATCTACTTATAAAAAAAAATCAGGCGTATTGTAAATTACTGGAACTTTTGGTCTAAAATTACCTCTACCGACTGGCCTATTGTATATATTATATAGAAGATTTATTAATCTAAACATTATTAATATTGCGGACAGTACAATATTTGTTCATGAACTAACGTGTGAGATGGTTTTATTATAAATGGCTGACGGTTTATAGCCACGAACATGTCAGTCAAAACATGTTGGACTCAAAAATGTGTATATGCCGTTAAGAAATAACTATAGCTGAAAAAGTAAAAATTCTACATACAAAGGTTTTCCCCTTATTTATATATTATTATTATAAAACTATAACAGTGGCCTGCTTAAAATAGCTTACAAATTTAGAAATCTAATAAACCACCAAGGCAAAGTATTCAGCAGTATTTTGAATTTAATGTAATTTTCCAAAGAAACTAAGGAGTCTTCACAACTCGAAAACTGTTATGATAAAATGCTTCAATAAATAAATTTTAAAATGCCTTTGTGTGCGTAGCATTTAACTTAAATGTTATGTATCTCAATGTCCTAAAGCTTATATTTAACCCTAAAGTGTATACAAATCTAGCCTCATCAGGATTTACAAACACATGATTTTTGACTGAAATAAGTTTAACATATAAAGTTCATATTTGTATTATACAAATACAACACATTTTACCTTTTAGGTTTCCTGCTTTTTAATATTCCCTGTCACTTTGTAGTTTATTAAATCCTATTTTGCATTATTCACGAACAAGCAACAGAAGCGCATTTTAAATATCAATAATAATAAAACAAATTTTACTTATTTTGTTATGCAACCCCGCAACTAAAAGGAGGCGTAGCCAGACTATGCTGCAAAATAAATTATCTAACTACCAACTTCTTGTGTTAAGCCATTTTCCAATTTTAAATTGATCAATTATTTTGATGAATGATTTTTATGACAATACAAATTGGTAAATTAGTACTTGCCTGGTAAAGGGTCAAATATTTTTTAAAGTGTTTTAAACATAAAAATTGGTCTAAAATAACTTTGACAACCTTTAGAGGATACGGTGTTAAATTTAACATTATAAGTACACAAAATACCCACTTTAGGTAGTAAAATTCTAAGGTAGTATACTACAATGGGTGTATTTAATATTATTCTAGATAAAAATTAATATAAAAATGAGTACCATTGTAGCAATAATAATAATTCGATTCCTCAGCTGAACCGCTGACGTGAGTCGAGCTAATTTCAAACCAATAAAGAGCTGCTTTGTTCCGCTTGAAGCGGAAAACTCACTGTGCGAGTTTGCACCTCGACCTAGGGGGCTCGGATCGGAAGCTGACCCACGTAGATTTGAACCGGGTGCTTTTATGGTATTTTACTTTTGATCGATTTTGGGGAAACCAGACAAGACTATAAGGCCGAGTATACAAATAAAATGTGCACAATAATCTCCTATATTTATTTATTTTTTAATAAAACCCCAAAACAAATTCATTCTAATACGAAAAATCCAAAAAAACATTTTTCCGGTTAAAAATGTGCTTCGGGTTGTTTGCCAACTAATCCAAGTGACTTAGAAAACCAACGAGTGGACAAAATCTGAGGTAAAATGCGGCCGTTTAAGTGCGAACACATATATATAAAATGTTTAATGACACCCAACAAAACGTGATCTGGGGACCTTGATCGGTGCTCATTGACCACTCTCGACCTTAGGTCTTACTACAAGTGTCACTGCAATAGTTCTTCTTTTCTAAGCAAATTCGTTAATGAGGGAGTTATATATTGTTAAAGAGAGGAGTAGCTATATACAGTAGGAAATATATGTGAAGAAGTGACTGGTTGTATGCGGAGAAGCAGGGACAGCCAATGCACATGCGCTAACAGTGTGGAGGTCAGTGTAGCGAGTCAGTCGGTGACCGAGGTTAGTCGCGTTATCTAGTGCACTGACTTTCCTAAAAACATTGTTTTAATTTGGATTCAAATAACATGGTCATAACAATTTTTAATTATAATAAAATTAGTACCAATCAAACGCGCACAAACTGAATAAATTTTACTAATTTAAAAACATTTTGTAATTTAATTAGTAATAAAGGAAAAAAATAGTTTAAATAATGTGCGCTATGAAAAATCTGGAAATGTAAGAGCTGAAAACATGCAACTCAGTACACGAGGTATAGTCAACAATATTTTTTATAGCATGCTATTTCTTGGAAAAATTATATAGCTAATACCAGTCAGCTAATACGTATTCTTACGTTTCCTTAATTAATCTATTCTAACGTTATCTTTATTAAAATCTATTCTAACTTAAGGTATTCTAACGTTATTTAATGAATACATTGTAATGTAATTTACGATGTTGTAATAAGCTTAATAAACGTGAAATTGTGAAAGTGCACAAATAGAGTCAGTGTGACACAGTAAGCCATG
>JAGFPH010008233.1:47288-57639 GCA_018207615.1 Philaenus spumarius
CACACTACAGACACTACACGATAAAATAACAACGATAACAACAATAATTATACAATAACAACTTGTCACAGGACTGACAAATGTCGTTGAGACGGTCATATATATATCTAAATATAAAACTTTTAACCTAGCCTAAATGTAATAAACTATTTGAACTCTTTTATACTCTTGTATAATTTCATAATGTTTTTTTCGGTGGTAATAATGATAATTGTTTAAACTGTACGTGAAGAGAAGTACATAAAATATTAAAAATTTTATGATTTAGCTATATTTAAAACTCATCCGTTTTAATGTAACCATGAAGACTAACTTACTGTCTTAACTTGTTATATAACCTTCAACAAGATGTCTTAACATTAACACAAGGCACATGTCATTTCTTGAAATTAATTAATGCAAAAGTTTCTTTAAAGTTACTCTGAAAGGTTATGTGTTCAACCAACCTAATAAAATGGAACAAATGTTTCAAAGTACTTGCATTTTAATTCCAGAACATAATTACAAAACCATGATGTAAGAAAGTACTAAGTCATTGTTTTATTTTGTTTAACAGATTTAGTCTGGTTCAAGAGCCAAACTGCAAAACCAGTCCAGTTTTTAACTACAATTTCCTCTTACCTCCAATTTTAAATATGACCTCTTTCTACATACATCGGAAAACAACTCCAACATAGGACTGGTTTTATACCTTTAAACCAAGAAGGAAAAATAACTTATGGCAAAAGTTGCCTAAAACTTGGATTCCACAAAGTTTATGAAATAATTATCGAAGGCAGGTTTATTTGAAAACGTTTTACTAACAAAAGCTTTATTCAAAATATTAAAATAAAATGCGAACAAGTTAAGTTTAGGGCTTTAACAATGGCTTATAATTAATTAAATATCTTCTTATTTCTTACTTTTTATTTAGTTCTTTGGTTTTAATTACTAAAACATCATAATCTTAATATATTCACGAAGGCTTGCATAGATTTTAGCAGAATATTCTACTTGTAAATTTAAAGATAACAACTTAAATACAATATTTACGAAAACACAGTACCTTCCATTGGTGTTTTCAACAAATTTAAACATCCTTTATATTATTTATCAAAGGTGTTTTTTTTGTCGCTCCCTTAACTCTTCAACAAACTTAATTAATCAAGCATAATTTTAAAGCTTATGTGGGAACTCTATTGACGAAAAATAGACACACAGCTTAAAACTCATGTTTTCGTTACAAAAATTGATGAACAAACTTTTATGTTATACTTCATATGGTTCCTAATGAAAGGTAACATGACAGCTGTTAGTTTGATTGTTTACATTCCATATGCAAGTGTTATAAAAACTGTAATTTATAAACCAATGTAAATAAATAAACGTAATTAACTGAACTAAATCAACGTATTAAATCAGGTAAATACTAATATACTGTTGAAATATTCACAGTTAGTTATAGTCAAATTAAAAAAAACAACAACAAAAAACAGACAATTATGAACAATTAACGTAATTATGTATTTTGTTACTGACTTCGGCATAGTTTAGATTTTATTTTATGTAAAATTAATTGTAATTTGCTGTAAAGATACTTATATTGGTACCATGGTAATTAATGGTATAAAGGTAAAAATGGTTAACCCAAAAGTGAATATAACTAAAATAAAATTAATAGCTGGGCAGTTGTATGCCATTTTCGGTTCACAGTCCCTAAAGGAAAACCAATTTGATATTCATGTATAAACAAATTTTTTGAATTTATTTTCTTTCACATTTTCAAAATTTTACTTAAAAATAAACTTTTATAAAATTTGTAATAACCATATGAGTGTAAAAATGAAATATACATATAAGTGGAGTTGTATGTACTTAAATACACGAAAGTAGTGGTATCTAAATACCTTGTCCATTAAATTTACATTCTGCTAACGGTATATCATGTAGTATTTATTTAAGTATAATATGCAAGCAGGATGATTGTATCAAACAAAATAGTTAATAATTATTATGAAAGCGATTTCTGCACAGAATTACCTATAGAATTAAATCAAATTTTCGTATTTAAAAAAAAAAAATAACTACTGTTCTAAATGTACTAATTTAGTTATATTGCAATTTAAATAGTCAATTATTACTATATTTAAATGACTCATAGATTTTTTTTAGAATAAAATCACAAATCTATGCTATTTTAAAATTAAACTTATGTAGTCTAGAAGTTTATATAACTTAATTACATTTCAAATACAGCTTGTTAAAGTCAGCAAAAATGAATCATAACATAGAATTAAGGGCAGACATCCCAAGTCGCAAGTTTTAAATTACATTTCTTGGCTCAGAGACGTTCCCATCATAATTTATGACTGTAAAATATATCACCTAAAATGAAAATTAACAGTTTAATTTTTTAAACTGTATTTTTTATCTATTATTTTCAAACAAATTATTGTTACATTATTGTTATTATTGTCGAACTACGGTACTGTAACATGTATGTTATTTTCATTGTTTATTGATCTACTAGCTGGGTGCCGTGCTTCGCTAAGGGTTAAGTTCGATACAAAAAATATCAATTTCAAAGACATCCCGTATACTCTTTGTTAATACGCTATTTACACTATGTACTACTTTCTTAGCTTAAGTGTATAAAATATTCATCCTTTAGCTTTATTAATCCCTGTCGAAGGACAGCCTTTTAATATGCTTATTTAAAGAACCTCCTTTCTAACGCTTTTTACTTTTTAATAACCTTAAACGCAAAATATTTAAAAATTCCGTCTTATTGCACATCTAGAGCATAAGGGGAACCACTATGTTAAGTCTCAAGTTAATATGTTTTGTTGTTTTTGAGATGTAGTGGTATTTAGTGGTCATCAATGAGTCAGTGGTATTTCGAATTTATACAGATAGTTAGGCGATTTATTTTAAACCAATTCCAAATAACATTTAACAATTTTAAAGATATAAATTATTCAAAAATGAATGTGTAATAAGTAAACTAAGACAGTTATTTAAGTACCCATATTTAAATATTGCAGTAATTTCTTATTGTATTTAGAAATATATACTTTATAATAACAATGTTTTATTATTTTGTGGTGATATTTATAACATAAAAATATCTTTAACATTCATAAATATGTGCCTAGTTATAACATGTAAATTTGTTGTAGAATTACGTTGGTAGGATAATGGTCTTTACAATTATTGTCTGCCAGGTTGGTAAATATTTTAATGTTTAAAGTAATTAAATTTGATATAAACAATACAAACTGACATACATTTTTATAATCATACAAACAGCAGTAACCCGTTCACTCACACAACTAAAAACATAACATATTTAAACTTATTGTATTAATATATGTCCACAATTAAATTCTTGTATTTCCATGTGTGTAGGACTTATTTCATAAGGCGGGACGAATCCCATCCATTTTAAGACATTGCCTAAATTCATCCCTGGACAATAAAAACCCATCCGAAATGAAATGACCTCTCTCTGCCCATGGTCTATTGTTTAAGTATAATAATTCCCCTTTACATTTTATAATCCATTTAGTTGTTCAAATATTTAAAAAAATCATTTACATAAGTTTCACTATCTAGTTATTGTTCAGAAACTAATACGTTTATTAACTTATATAATAATTAGTCAATAGACAGATATTCTATATGACAAACGCGTTTATAGAGAAATATTATATTTATGGATGATTTAAGAAATATCATTTTAAAACGTAAATTATTGAGGTAAACTTATAAATATACCTAAAGTTGTCTCAATTAAGAATATTACCAAGTTAGGCAATTACACATATTTCGAACTTGCTAACTATGCAAAACTTGAGTAGATATTAAGAGTGTTGATAAAGTCCCTTTACTCCCCTCATTAGTTTTGATACTGAAAATAAGTTAGTAAAACATAGGAGTATTAGTATATCTTGTGTTGCATAACAAGAAAAAATTTTTGACATATGATTTTGGAGGGCTTAGGAGAGGTTAACAATTTTAGTTATAAAGGTAGGTCATGTAATTTAAAATTAAAAAGTTTAATAAAAGCGAAACAGAATGACGCAAACTATAGAGTTTAATATCTCGCTTCGTTTTAAAGTAACAAACGATCAAATTTCTGGAAAATTAAATTTGTCTTGTAACACCAAAGCAGGTTCTTGTCCGTAAAAAAAATCATTTCAACCTTGTATTAAATTGATAAATTCATTTGCAAAAAAGGCAAAACTGAGTGCCATCACAACAAATGTCAGGAATAAACTGAGCGAAGTAATTACGTATTCAGTAGAGAAAGTAAGCAGCATAGGTCAAGGGTTGTATTCTTGGATCCATTTACATTTTCCCCAAAAGTTTTTCAAGTAAAAGTAGAAACTCAGATACATTAGTGATACCATACTACATTATTTATAATTTCTATTTTTTAAATGTGCTACATTTAACCTTAACCTACGACTTACAATAACCTGCTGTAATGTTATGATAAAAATATAACTTTCCAGAAATTTTATTGCCCAAACTTTGAAACAAACCGAGATACTAAGCTCTAGTTTTCGCCATTCTGTTTCTCTTTTAATAAGTTTTTCGATGGTGATTTAAATGACCTACCTTTATATTTGAAATTGCCACATATCCCATCTAGCCCTCCAAAATCGTAGAGATTCAGATATGTCAAAACATTTGTCTTGTTGTGGAACACAAGACATACACAAAGTTTTGTTAACTTATTTGCAGTAACAAAAGTACTAAAGGGTGTGGAAAAGAAATATCAATAACTGCAAATTTAGATGATAAATACATTTTCAAAAATCAAAAAGAATGGTTAGTTGAAACATTTTTTTTAAAACGTTTAAATAAAACAACTAAGAGTTTTTAGAAAACAACAAAAATTGTTTTAAAATCGATACAAAAAATGCATAATAAACTTAAGTTATATAGTGGGATACAATAACTACGAATTGAGATTGATTTTAAAATATAATTGCAAATAAATGTAACTGCTACTAAAAAAATTCAAAATTTATCAATGCACTATATTTAAATTTGTCCTTTTATAAAAGTATTATATAGCTAGTTCTACGAAGAAAAAAAAAAAATTTTATCTAAGATTAAATAATATTTTTTTACATTAAATACATTTTTTTTATTAACCAATATCAACTCACTTGAGACATATGTGTGGGCTACTTGAGACTAAAGGGAGATTTTATCTCAAAGATATGTCTTCCTTGTAAGGTTATTTATACTACAGCTCTTTAGGGACCGAAAAGAAAGTTATTTTCAAATTTCCTCTTGGAATGTCTTTGTTCACATTACGTAGTTCGGTTTAGGCAAACATTTAGTATTTCGCATTACTATTTTTACCAAATATGATTAAAACTTAAATATATTCGGTAGTTAGCCTACCTGGTAACTGAAACTTCAAAAACCTACTCTATTGGAAAGAAACTCTAAGCACAGGAACACAAGAGAACCTGCAATAAATAATAAACTTTTAAATCAATCATTTGATTTTTTTTACTAAAAGAACGACTAAATTAAAACAAGTCTTATCTTTCAATTTGGAATTTAAGTTAAGTTTATCCATTTTGATTTCTATTATTACTACTTTTTAATATTACGTAATTGTATTATATTTATTGCAGAAAAAAAACAGTAAACACATTTTACAAAATTTCTAATATAATGGTATTTTTTTATATATTTTGTTGCTATATCACTGGTAACCCATGTAGCGATAGAATATGTCAGTTAGTTAAAGAAATATGACTTTAAATAATTTGTCCTAGTGGACAGTCGGTTTCAACCTTATACCGTCATCATCAACGATGACTTCATTCTTCTTATTTCGTTCCTTTGTGGATGCCGTTAAAGAATTTATTGTATTTATTTATTTTATTCAATTCATAAACAGTTAATTAAATATTAAACGCACTATGAAACAATAACACTAAACTACACGGCATTAGAGACACACAAAAATGTTAAAAATTCTTAAAGAACGAACAGTAAAATAAATATAATAAAAACATAAATTGTGCAAATTCTTGGTTCAATAAATTGTGCGTAACAAATAAATAAATTGTCTTAACTAAGAATGATGTCGTGAACTCTAAACTAAATGGTTATATTAACAATCATGGAAGCTAACTTCACTATGATCTACATACAGTAGTTTCATTGCTAACGCAAAAGTTTTAGATTGTAAAACATATAAGCTCGGCTTAAGTTTTCGTTGAAATTTCAACCAATCTCCATAAAGTTAAATCCACACTAAAAAAATCGGTAGCTAAAAGCAAGCTTGAAAGGTATGTAAAGAGCCTTTGAAACATTTCAGTTAATTTTAACACATAGGCCTAACATTGTATTGTAATAGAACTGACTAAAAGCCAATCGACTTATTAAATGTGTAAAAAACTTTCGTTGCAACTTCTAAAGCATTGTATTAGATAGTTCTATATTGCAGTTTAAGTGGAAATAACTTAGCTGTCAGCACAGAAGAAACGTTAAAGGGCTGTGAAACAAGTAAACAAGAAGTGGAAACCTAGACAACAATATAACCTCAAATAGTAACTATACTGCAATAATCAGGGTTTTACTTGCCTTGCAAATGAAGAAATAATAAATCGACCAATCAGATGAAGCGCTGACGTGAATTGACCGAACTTCCAAAATTAACTTTCTATGTTTTAGAGTTTGTACCAACTATTTGGGAAATTGTTCTGTTCACGAAGGGGCTGAATAGCTGCCTCTGTTTATGAAATATATTAGTAGAATTTGTTTGTACCTCAGCCTCTGGCCTCGGCTCACGTACTGCTTCGTTCCACTCGCAGTATTTTATGTTTATGGTATTTTACGTTTTGATCGATTTTGGGGAAATCAAGAGCTATAAGGTCGTGTAAAAAAACAAGATGTGCAGAATAATATCTTACATTTATTTTGTTAGATAAAACTCTAAAAAAGTTACATTCTCGTACAAAAAAAAAAAATATTAAAAAATAGTTACTTCCCGTCAAAAAATGTGCTTCCAGTTGTTGGATATTTTCGGATAACAAACTGGGCCGAGCTACGTAGACAACCACATGTGTACCAAATTTGGACCAAATCGGACTTAAAATGCGGCCGCTTGAGTGCGAACACATTATACACATATACAGGGTGAGTTTCTACTGACACCATTAACTTCGCCAGTGTGTTCTACTCACTAAATGGAAGAAAAAAGTTCCTATAAACATAGGTCCGAAAACGCTTCGTTTTCCAGATATTCGCCATTTTGTTTTTTGTACAAAATAATTCATATCTAGAGAACGGTTTGACTGATTGAGTTCAAACTTGGCATGAAGTTTAACCTGACAATTATATACCTCAAGAAAAATAAACGATTAAATCCAATCATGCGTTTCTAAATGGCGGTGGTTTGAAAATTTCAAACCTGAATTACTCCAAAACCGTACATTTTAACGAAAAATGTCAAGACACCTTTTTTGTAGCCCTTTGATTCCCTATCGGATGGTGTAACTGGCAAAACAATCAGATGAAGGATAACAGTTAAGTTATGTGTACTAATTGGTTTGTTCAACCCGGCATCCTATACCAACACAGTAAATACTACAATATTGTATGGACATTTGTTGTCATTACCTTTTAAGTTAGCTATTATCCTTCATACGATTGTTTTGAAAGTTACACCATCCAATAGGGAATCAAAAGGGCTACAAAAAAGGTGTCTTGACATTTTTCGTTAAAATGTACGGTTTTGGAGTAATTTAGGTTTGCAATTTTCAAACAGCCGCCATTTTGAAACGCATGATTGGATTTAATCGTTTATTTTTCTTGAGGTATATCATTGTCAGGTTAAACTTCATGCCAAGTTTGAACTCAATCAGTCAAACCGTTCTCTAGATATGAATTATTTTGTACAAAAAACAAAATGGCGGATATCTGGAAAAAGAAGCATTTTCGGACCTATGTTTATAGGAACTTTTTTCTTACATTTAGTGAGTAGAACACACTGGCGAAGTTAATGGTGTCAGTAGAAACTCACCCTGTATACAGGGTGTTTACTAAAAACCCTTCAGGACTTTGGGATATGATTCCTCATACAAAAAGTAAGAAAAAAGTTCCTATAAACATAGGTCCGAAAACGTTTCGTTTTCCAGATATCCGCCATTTTGTTTTTTGTACAAAATAATTCATATCTAGAGAACGGTTTGACTGATTGATTTCAAACTTGGCATGAAGTTTAACCTGTCAATGATATACCTCAAGAAAAATAAACGATTAAATCCAATCATGCGTTTCAAAACGGCGGCTGTTTGAAAATTTCAAACCTAAATTACTCCAAAACCGTACATTTTAACGAAAAATGTCAAGACACCTTTTTTGTAGCCCTTTTGATTCCCTATTGGATGGTGTAACTTTCAAAACAATCGTATGAAGGATAATAGCTAACTTAAAAGGTAATGACAACAAATGTCCATACAATATTGTAGTATTTACTGTGTTGGTATAGGATGCCGGGTTGAACAAACCAATTAGTACACATAACTTAACTATTATCCTTCATCCGATTGTTTTGACTGTGATTGGTGCTCATTTAGGTCTTACCATAGGGTCACTGCAATACCTCATCTTTCTTATCGAAATTCGTTAATAAGAGAGAGTGTCAATGACCAAGTATTTTTGTAGATTAAGTTGTAATTAAATTATTAGTTTTTGAAGAAACTTTAATGTTGGCCTTTCAATTGTTACAACTAACTTTTGTAACGTAGAAAATAGAACTAACTTTGCTCAAATATATAACATTTTGGAGTTAATACATAATTAGTAAATTGTTGAAAAAACTAAACAAAGCAATTAAATATTACTGTTTGCTTAAATTCATATTTAGAAACTGAACAGACGAGAATTACAATGCGGATTTGTATTATGAAATCTTTGTAAAAGTTAGTTTTAACTGAATTAAAGCAAACATATGTTTACTAAAAACGATGGTAAAATCTGATTCCTTATAATTAAAATTATCTGGACTACATAAATTAAAATTGTAAAATTTTCAAACTGCAAGCATCTTAATTGTAAACTCCTTAATTTGTAAACTTCTATTAACTTAAACTGATATTTAATTTGTCAGAACGCTAAAGCGAAATAACCACTTTTCTTTCCATGTTTATTTTTAAATACAAACTGTTTTTTAAGTTCTTTTTAAATTGATTTTAATACAAATTATTAGTCTAAAACTTCAAAACTCAGTAAAAAATCACTAGAAATAATGTATAACTAAGAAAAGATATTCTAAGTCACTGGTTGTAAATTATAGAAATTATATTTTCCCCTTCAAACATTCCCAATTTGGAGAATTAAAATTTGTTTGTAAGTAAGTGTTGCATAGTCTAGGTAATGATATTATAAAATTTGAGAAATACCCTTTATGTTACTGAGTTTTAATATAAATAAACTTAATGTTTTAATCTGATTGATGGAGTGGTTAGTAATTCTAGAAAAAAATTATGTTTTTACCGTACAATCTTTGATCTTTAACTATCATAATGCTACAATCAATGCTTGTTCTTGTTTACAGTGAATTAAAACTTAAAGGTGCGATTTCCTATACATGCTGAATTTCAGTTCTATGTAAAATATTTAAAGATTTGAAAATTAATTCAAAGCATTTTCGATTTTTATTACTCTCAAATCACAACATTCATCCATGTCCTTCAGCACAATGTGTTTTTCATGCCGAAAATCATGAGTTCAACCCTGCGTACCCAATTATTGTTTACGACCTTGCCTCAAAATCTCTCCATTTAAGTTTTAGATTGCTTTCTGACTCCGTCAAGTTATGAAATCATCAACTATTTCCTTCAGTAAATAATACACAAATTGAACGACAAAAACTTTCAAGTCGGGCATATTTGACATTTGTATACTAACAAATTTAATCAATTAATTCTAATATAATGTTTTGCTGCACATTTGTATTGTTATTATTTATTTATTATTATTGTTTATTGTTAAATTAAACACACTTTCTGATTTTCCGTAGAATATTTCAATTTAAAAATAAATGTAGAATGCAATTCCAGCGTCATTGTAAACTTGGATGACAAATACCGGTTATTTCAAAAATAACACGTTAGTTTTGTTATAGTATGCGCAGGACATAATATGGTTGTGTCCATTTTGCGGTCGTCCATTTACCGGTCAACCCAAAAATCCACTGGAGGGGTGGGTCAAAAATAGTTTTCCATTTTGCGGTCACATATTTCTAAAATCCCGCGAACATGTGAGCCAGGTTGATGACTCAGAGTGGCGAGCCAGGCCGATGGCAGTTTTCCAGTCACGCACACTCAAGTTT
>JAGFPH010008234.1:15929-32691 GCA_018207615.1 Philaenus spumarius
TGAACGTCCGAACGGCGAGTAGAAACTGCAGTCATATGAAATCCTCGAAATTAACACCTTAAAGACAGAATCCTGGTGTAAAACTACATAAGCTGCATCTGCAATCGATGCAATATCAGATCCTTACATGTTATTTAGGTTACTTTGTTTTTAAATGAATTGGTAAGGTACTAACGATATTTGCTACAGATTGGTTATACTAGAGATACTGTCCTACTTTTTTATTTTGATTAAAAAAAGATTCTAGCCTTAAAAATAGTAATAGACAAGTCAAGTGAGATATTACTACGTATAATTTATGGTTAATTACTTTCAATTAAACATCTTTGTAAGTTAAACATCTTTATAAAACTAATTGTTAAGATATAATAGCAATTTCTCAAGAGAAAGTATTCTAAATACGTTTAAAGAATACTAATTTAGTACAAAAACTGTAAAAATTGTACACCGATTCAAATTTAACCAACCCGTTTTTATAGGGCTGAAACGAAACGGTTGCAATTTCGACAAAATTCATTGCTGCAGCTAGTCCTGCAGAGGGCTGAATAACTACTACCTCACTGTATTTAGGTGAATTAAAGATGGCTAGGAAGGTTACAAATATGGAAATAACAAGCTTTTGACGTCTTTAAACGAATTCGAGGTTGGTATAATACAGGGCCGGATATAGCATTTTGGCGCCCATAGGCCCAATAATTTTTTCCGCCCCCTAGTGTGGTTTAAGTTACTTCCCCAAAATCCTTTTTTATTATAACCTTAAAAAAACCTTAAAAAATTACATCAGGCCTATATGTTAATTGCTTAAACACCACTCCACGATGCAATTTTATCATTGCAAGTTTTTTGAGTAATTTACTTGGTTCTGGGCTTAACAAAATGCCGTCTTAAAACACTTTTAGTAATTTTATGCATTAAATAGTGATCTCAGGTTTGTAGTGCGTACGATGAGTACCGCTCGACGACATCCCTACAGCCAGTTCTCCCGTGTTTGAGATCAAGTTGCTCCCTCATTTCGTAAGTTGTGTTAAATTAGTTTACTTGGTAATACCTCTGAAATGGTAATTTGCTTCCTCATTTCGTAAGTTGTGTTAAAATAGTTTACTTGGTAATTCCAATGAAATGGACATTGTGCTTCCTCATTCCGTAAGTAGTGTTAAAATAGTTTACTTGATAATACCTCTGAAATGTTGAAAAATAGTTTAAATTTACCAACAATTATTTGTTACAATGAACTTCAAAATCAGAATGATTTTTTTGTAATCAATTAAAAAAATATGTTAAGTTATGGCTATTTATTTCTAGATATTTTAAAAATATTTTTTTCTCTCGGCCGTGCACCCCCTAGGAGCTTGCGCCCATAGGCTCGGGCCTACCGGGCCTATTGGGAAATCCGGCTCTGTAATGGTACAGGACAGCTGCTTGTGGAAAAAATTTATTGCATTCACTGTACAAGGCACAAAGGGCCGTGGTGTCTTGGAACAAGAACAAAATGTCTAAAGAATTATTTCAATCAAGTTTTACTGAGAACCCAATCAGCATTCAATCAGCCGAAGTCTTAATTTTTTTTCTGCAGATAAATTGATCTTGTTTATACAAAATTAATTGCGTATTCAACTGTACATAATGATTGCTTAGTGATGTAATCGAATTGGAGGCAGAAGAGGAGGGTAAAGTGATGAAAATCTTTTAATAGAAAGGTTCTGTTATGTTTTGATGAGGAACGAGCGAGACGGAAATATTATTATATTAAATTCCGCTAGAAATGTTGCGTCGCGTTGGAAATGATAAATTAAACCTCCACCCTGTACTGAGGAGGGAAGGGGGAAGGGGAGGTTCGTTTGTAAAAATTGCAGAACAAGTTATACAATCATACTTGTCATTGGTTAAACATTACGTTAGTAATTGCAAACACCTCTTTACTTTAAATACATTTCTTATAAGGCAGCACACGCTTGCAGCATGGGTGTGTGGGCGACATTGCTCCTAAAGTAAAATAGGCTACTGTTTTACGGTTTTTATGAATGAAATGATAATTGAAACCCTTAACTAATTATTTATGGGTTAGGACATTCTGAAATAATAAGTAGTGATACAAAATATTTTATCATATTTTAACAAAGTATTGACAATTTCTAAATATATAGCCTAAATAACATTTCTCCAATACGTTCAACACTAAATATACTTCTAACTAGATCAATATAGTTATGCATATCTATTTTCAGTGTTTTTCCAAATTGACACATTTTAAAATAATCCCTCAACTATAGCGTTCAAATTTAAGTTTTGAAATTATTTGTTTGCTTGAAATAAAATACATTTATATTTGAGAATACCAAAAGTTGGTGGAACAAACCTCGTACTTTTCAGATCAGGAATCTGGGAACTTTCCCAAGTATTATTTTCAAACAAATCCAATTTATTTCTGCATTTAGGCTTAGAGAATTGTAAAAGTACTGATGCAACTTTCAAACGTAAAGTTACGTATCCTTCATAGAAGTTCAAATATTAGACAAAATAATAGACTACTTATTACAGAAATTGAAATGACTCAAGGCATTTTACAAAATATTACTGATTTTTTAAATGAAATTTTTTAGTTCATAAAACTGATTTCAGGAGTAGACTTGACATATTTTACAAAATAATGATTTCAGAAATAAAATTTACTTATTTTACAAAATAATACTGACATCAGAAATTGAAATGACTCGCAGTTTTTTACAAAATATTATTGCTATCGCAATACAATTGTTCATATTTTACCAAATTAAATTGATTTCAGAAATAGAATTGACATATTTCACAAAATAATATTGTTTGAAAAAAATATAACTGACAAATTTTACAAAATATTATTTTTAGAAACTAATTTGGTGTATTTCATAAAATAATGGTGATTTCAGAAATATAATAATTTTTTATCTTGTTTAATAATGGTAAGTCCTGTTTAGATATAATTTTTGTGTTGTTATAATTTCTCAAAAAATTGTCTGAAACACCGCGTGTTTAAATAAAATTAATTCAATTATTTCGCATGAGAAATATTTGATTTTTGCTTCGAAAAAATCCATAAAATGTTGAAATAAAGCAATATATAATTTAGCATACAGACTTTTTATCCGTAAGCGTTGCAGATACATTCTACAGTGCCACAAACACTTGAGATGTTTAGTTGTATAGAACATTTCAAAAATAATACATTTTTGTACACAAAGTAAAGAAAAATTCTTGAGTTCTGTCTGTCGACCCACTTGTAAGTTCACAGTTGTTAAGCACTTGTAGTTAGTGTTCCAGTACTGTTGAAAAATAATTAACAGAGAAAAGAATTACAAAACATGACTTTACCTAGAAACGTTAAACAGTTGTTATTTATCCTGTGTTTTATTCATGTCCGTTAGAAAACATTTTTGACGTCTTTTAAAAATTATAATTCATACTAGAACTTTACCGGGTTGTTTATAGGCCTACTATAATATTATAAAGAGGTAAAATTTGTTTGTATGGAAGGAGTAATCGCTGGAATTACTGAACCGATTGAAATGTTGTTTTTACTAATAAAAAACTCCACTATCTTTGAGTAACATAGACTAGAATTCTTTTTGAAAAAAAAAAAAAATAATTCAGAATTTAAATTGTTTAAAATTAAGTTGGACGTTTAAATCTATAGCGTCTAACAGGTGTATTCATGATATTTATTTACGGGTTACCACATGAACATATAGTAAATTAATTAATTAATTTTATATCAGTTTAATTTTGATTCATACAAATCCTTTATACGGATGAATGGTTTAACAATTTTTCAATTTTTGTTAGAAGCGGAAAACTCCAGTCGTTCAAATACTTTTTTGACACTATAATATCGGAATTTCTGTTATTTTTTTACAAATTTTACACTGCAGATTTACAGAGGAAAAAGTGTAATTGTTTTCCTAAGACCACACAAGAGAAGGGTAAACTTTTTAACTAACACAACTTACGAAATGAGGAAGCACAATGTCCATTTCAGAAGTATTACCAATTAAACTGTACATTGTATTAACATTAACAGATTAAGCTTATGACGTAGGTTAATCTGTTACATTTACATACCCAACTCAAATATACAAACCAAATGTACTTAGCGATGCGATTGTGGCCTAACCGGCTAAGGCGATAGTCTATGGTGATGGTCTCTGCTGGTTCGAATCTCGACAAGACCAAAACTTTTTTCAAACAGATGGAATAGAGCGTTTCACATTAGGAGCGTTTCACAAAATGCATGGTGAAACGCGTGACGGTAACATCCGACTCACCCCCAGCAACAATAAAACTATATACTCTAGCTACACACACATGTATACACATTTTGTGGACGTGTATATATGTGACGCCTATAGAAGTTACACTATAAAAATCAAAAAACACTACAACGGATATTAGCCGTTGTAAGGCGGGAAAAATCGGTTTTTATATCTTATATATAAAATTCTCTTGTCACAATGTTCGTTCCCGTACTCCTCCGAAACAGCTTGACCGATTCTCATGAAATTTTGTGAGTATATTGAGTAGGTCTGAGAATCGGCTAACATCTATTTTTCATACCCCTTAGTGATAAGGGCTACGCCCCAGTGGCCCTCAAAGTTTCAATGTTAATCTTATGGAAGATCAATCTTAAGGAAGAAGAAGAAAGATTTCTTTTGATTTTATCATGGGCACAAAAAACAGCTGTTCGAATGAAAAGCTTAAAACAGCTGATTTTGATCAACAACTGATTTGGATCAAAAACTGAATATAATTTTAGGTTAGGCCTACAATGAACATTTTTTTTTTTTATACAATGAACTAAAACACTTGGGCTAATTATTAGTATCAGGTTGATTTGTCTATCCGTGCAAAGCCGGGTCGGGCCAGCTAGTTGAATTATAAAATTCGATGTTTTCAAGGCCGGACTTCGGTGAGTGTCAATTGTAGGTCGAAAATACAAGTTAAATCAGAGCAAGGCTTATCTCCCAAGATGAATCTTGATCTAGGACACGTCAAGAAAGAAAATCTGACTTAGCCTGAAAGTAGCTGAGTTTTAGGGGAATAAAGGAATCCAGGAATTTTATGCATTTGTGGTTTTTATGGTTAAATACGTAGCGCTAAACGCGTGCGTTACGGCCGTGTGAATTTCAAATCATAAAAGGTAACACTACCAAAGTAAACAGGGGTTAAAGTTAAGGGAAAAGTTCAATTTAACTCGAAACTGAAAAAGTCAGACATTTTTGGAATCTACATAAGTAGACGAAAATAAAAGGTTATATAAGAAAAAGTCGAATTATTAAAAATAAAAAAGTTAGCTCAAGTGTCGAATTTCACACACCCTAAAAAGGGAGAAATAATTAAAATCAAAGGTTTTCACTCACAAGAGTTATTAAAGAATGAATATTTCTGTGTAAAAAAGGGAACAAAAAGTAAAATTAAATTAAGATAAAATGGTGAGAGTTTTCACGCCTTTTAAAGTAATAAAAGTTGAATTTTTGAATTTTAAAAAAATAATAAAGTAAAGAGATTTAGGGTTAGATTAACATTGTATTGTTAGGAAACCAGTAACTTAAATATTTTTCGCGTAGTAAATAAAAAACCCCCAAAGAACTTTTTTGCGATTGTAGGCTAAGTCCCAGAAGAAAGAAAATAAGTAAGAATGGTGAAAAGTGTTAGAACTGTACAGGTGTTAAAGACAATCGGCGTAAACAAACAAAAAAGACATTGAACGCGAAAGACAGTCGCGGAAGTCGCGGAAAAGTGTAAACGTGCCGCGCACGCGTAAAAATCACAGTACAGACACGATTCAAAAACGTACGGATAGCCAAGAACAATCTGGAAAATGTGCAAAAAGAAAATTAAGGAAAACTTAAAAGGAAAAAAAGATACAGCGGGAAATCAAAAACAAGTAAGCTTCAATGGTCAAAGTGGAAGGGATGCAGCCGCGATTACAGAAAGGGGCGTCAACGAGCAACCGGATTAACCAGAGAAATTGGTGTTTTCCAGGAAAATGGAAGGAAAAGAAAAGAAGAAAATTATATAAAATTAACCAGGGCGAATTTAGACACATTTCAAGACCAAAAAAGTTTATACAAAAGAAAAATTGGCTTAATGAAAAAATGAGGGAAAGGGCATGTAAGAAATGACGTCACGAAGTGTATAAAGGATTGAACGCGAAAAATCCACGGGCTGACTCTCTCGGAATCGCTGACTCTCTCGGACTCGCTCTAAGACTCACTCTAGATTCAAATTGTTACGAATGTAGACTTCACGTCACTCTGCAGCAAATATTTTTTCTTCGTTAAACTTAAATAACTTTTACATATAAACTACAAGTCAGAAGTAGTTCTTCAGGAGTAACTCTACGGCCTATCCAAATGAGTTAACGCAAAAATAACTCTATTTGGCGATACTGAGACGACATAGGCAATCCTTCAGGACATGATCTTCTAAACGGAACTTCACTTCTCACGAACCAAGGAAGAAATAGGATCAACTGTAACTCTACTAGATTCTACCAGATTTGCTCTTCAAGTACATCTGTAGCCATCATAACAACCCAACAACTTTAAATCAGAAAATCCAGACTACCAGACACAGCATCCTAGCAGCTACAACACCAGCCCATCAACATAGCGGCATCCATCACGGAAAACCGGACGTGAAAAACGCTGAATTAAGGTCTGTGTAAACGAGAATACGTTGTACCCCATTTTAATTAATTGCCTGAGTAAATTCAATAAAAATATTTAAAGTACTGGTTGAGATAGGTTAGTTTCAAATTAAATTCAAATCATAAATTAAATAAATGTAAATTCGATATTCCCTAAATTTAAATAATAAATGTAAATAAATTAAATTCAAATAATTTAAAATTAAATTGATTATAAAATTAGACTGTCTGCCAAGCCTATTAGAAATTAGAATTATAGGTTTAACATTAATATTGGATAGAAATTATATGTACAAGCAGATGGTGAGAAAAGCGAGTTGTTTATGTTTAATTTTGAAAAAGTTTTGATTTTGAGTTTTTAATAAATTAATTATTAATTTTTATACTGAAATACTGAGAGTAATCAATTACCTGTTATATGGTTATCCATTCATGAGATTTTCCTTTATTAGAAATAGTCAAATAAATGTGTTTAGCTGTAGAAATAATCAAAGCACAAATAAGGTAAGTTATAAGGGCTGTTCCACTGTTCTCATTTCCCTGAGATCAAAAATAATCAAGAGTTCTCGTAAATTAAATTCAGAGCTAGTAAACTTATTAATTTCTGGAAGCTATTTTAAAGTGTTAGAGTCAGTCGAAATACTTATAGAAATAGGTATCAGACACCCAGTTGCATCACCTAAGCTAAAGATAAAATTTTGGCTAAAGGCTTCCAGTAGGTGTTGTAACTTATTATTCAACAAAAGAACACGTTGAATTGTTCCGTTGTATAATTGGAGCAGCCAACGAGGGGTTCGTTGTAACACGTATTTTAAAAATAACAACATTTTAATACTAAGCCATGTTACTTGAATGGGAGAAATGTTTTAAGAACTATCCTTTAGTTTGGGAGAACCAGTTACGTGGGCCCATCAAAAAAATGTACCAATCTCAAACATTTCAATAGCACCCACAAAAAAAATATATATAATTTTCTCTGTTTAAGTTGGTTTAAAAAATATATAAAGTCCTACAAATTCAGCATGTTATTTATATAGGAGAATTTTTATCCATAATCTCGCCATAGTTCGAGCGAACCTTTCAACCTGCTATCGTAACATATTTATCAATTTGAATCTAAAATTTGTCCATACTTCTCCAAAATGTTGAATGTGTCATTTTATTACTTTAAATGTATTAACGTAAGTGCCTTCAAACCATTTTGGTAAGTTTTATTTTGAATTAATATTTACAACTAACAGCTGATTTAATATTTGCTAAATCTCACTACGTGCTTTTAGCAATCGGACAGCCGATCAAGGATTTTACTAATTTTCCTGTTCGGTAAACAATAAATGTAACCTTTATGAAGTAAAATTATGAACACTGAAGTGTGAACGGTTTTAAACTTTCTGATTCTGTCCATGAGCAGTACGATGACAAAATAACCAAATTTTAAAATGTAACTATACAGTGTGTTAGAAAAGTCCAGGAACGGTTTAATATAAGGAAAATTTAAACCGTATATAAAAAAAAATTAAAGGTAGATGTGATTAAGGAACCTACTCTATGTAAAAATACTATTTTATTAAGATTTCAAAAAAATTATCCGCCATCTTGGATCCATCATTTTGAATGTAACTTTGTTTTTTTTTTAAATTGGAAGGTGGTCATGTAATACATCATTTCGATGTAGATTTCAAGAGAAAACCAACGGGGAAATTTGCACATCCTTATCTTTAACCGATTAAAAATGGCGGCCAAAAAACAACGATATCGTGTTTTCCGATTTTGCCCCATTTTGCTGTACTATTATTTTTTTAATATTCAATATTATTCTTTTTGAATTTATAATTAAATAAGCTTTCGAACGATATGCCACACAACGATATTTGGTTGATCCACTCCAAATCAATTTTGAAAAAATCAAAATGGCGGTAACTCAAACATTTGAAATACTCCCAAATATCATTGTGTGGCATATCGTTTGAAAGCGTATTTAAATCTAAATCCAAAAAGAATAATAATTAGTATTATAAAAAAAATAGTACAGAAAAATGGGGCAAAATTGGTAAACACGATTTCGTTGTTTTTTGGCCGCCATTTTTAATCGGTTAAAAATATGGATGTGCAAATTTCCCCGTTGTTTTTCTCCTGAAATTCTACATCGAAACGATGTGTTACATGACCATCTTCCCATTTAAAAAAACAAAGTTACATTCAAAATGGCGGATAATGTTTTTTGCAATCTTATTAAAATAGTATTTTTACATAGGGTAGGTTCCTTAATCACATCTACCTTTAAATTTTCCTTATATACGAAATATTGGACCGTTCCGAGAGTTTTTTAACACACTGTATAACGCTGTTAGATGTATGACGTGTGTACAGAACATAAGTTATTGAAAAACGAGTGTAAACTACACATTTTTTGTGTGTGTGAAAATATACTCATGTAAATAACTTCACGATGAAGTTAGGCTTATTTAAAATCTTTGTTAGGTTAGAAATGTTCAAAAATCTTTACCTCTTCGAATCAGGTTACAACTAGTACTTAAAAGTACTTCAAGAGTTTTATTATATGTATACCACGCTTTAGTTGTTTAGTGAGTTCTCGCTTGGGTTACGGGATGAGTTGTTGGGGTGGTACTTATCTCTCCACGCTCAAACCTATTCTAACAATTCAAAAACATATTGCAAGAGTAATCTCGAGAAAATCTAGACTCGAACACTCTTGGCCTATTTTTTCTAAATTAAAAATCTTAACTTTAAGACATATGTTTATTTTTTAAATTCTAAAGCTGTTCCGGGCAAAACATTATTATACTCAAAACAATAGTCGCAGCACGTATTCTCTAAGAAACAGTAATCAAATGGTAATTCCCAAACCAAAACTTACTTTATACAGACACTTTTTACTTTTAACGTTCCACGCCTCTACAATATGGTTTAATTGCATGTTAGAAAGGATTTATTGACAGGGTTTTAAGAGATGTCAAAGCATTCCTTTTTTCTGTTGAGGATATTGAATCTTTTATCCAAGTTGTTGAACGACGCATAGTTGGCTCTAATAATTGCTAATGACTTGTAAAATAAGTACATGGTATAAATCCTTATTTTGTGTAGTACTAAAATATGTTTTTTTACTTTCTCCCCCTATACCATAGTATATGGAGAAAGTATTGTATTCGTCAAAATTTTCGAGTTTGAGTTTTTGGTGGAAATATCCGTTTTGGGTCCCCCTGAACCTAAAAAAGTGGTTTTCGGAGTGATGTCTGTGTGTGTGTCTGTATGTGTGTCTGTGTGTCTGTGTGTCTGTGTGTCTGTGTGGATGTTATCAGACCTAGAGCCTAAACCAGTCGTCCGATTTTGATGAAATTTGGTATGGAGGTACTAATCCACGGTATCTCCAGGCATTTTTTTCATTTTTGTGAATATTTTATTTTTAAGGGTAATTTTCCCATAAAAACCCATAAAATATCGGAAAAATTAACTTTTCTCAAAAACGGCTCTAACGATTTTGATTAAAATTTTACAGTTTATTAGGGACCTAAAGTACTATAAACTGTAAAATTTTAATCAAAATCGTTCAAGCCGTTTTGAGAAAAGTTGATTTTTCCATTATTTTATGGATTTTTATGGGAAAATGACTGTTAAAAAATAAAAAAATCACAATAAATTGGTAATAGTATTTTTTTATTAAGTTTCTATAATGAGGGAGAAAGTATGTGTCAGTTTCCTGATACAGTTTATTTCATATAAGGCTGTGGTTATCATGCAGGTGCTAATTAACTAAATAATTATTGTTTCTTTTTCTAACTTTATAATATCAAAATAGTGCAGTTTCATTTTGATAGGCTGGTTGAACGGCCTATCTTTTTTTTTCATTTTCTTTTTTGATAACCAATGAAATGCTGGAAGTCTCAAACAGGCAATGACTAGGAGACCCCTATACTATTTATTCGTCACTAGCTTTAAGTTTAACTTTATTATTATTTTAGGTAGATATAAGAAAGAATTGTGTTTATTTTGATGTTTGTGTATAGATGTTTGGTGGTAAATAAATAAATCATCATATAAAAAAGTATGAAATTTAAAGTTTTCCAAGAAATATATATTTTGTAATTATTGTTATTTTTTATTTTTTTCCGCTTACACACTTTCTTAGCAAGGGATATTTAAATAAATTACGAGTGAAAAAACATAGACCAAGACTGGGAGTTGAACCCGGGACCTTCACGTTTCCGTCGTGATGCTCTGCCAACTGAGCTACCCTGATATCTCCAGATATTGTTTTCAATGTCGTATACAAGAGGTATTCAATCTGTTAATTCAATAATTGTAGTAAAACCGTACAAGTGAGATAACATCGACCAATATCTGGAGATATCAGGGTAGCTCAGTTAGCAGAGCATCACGACGGAAACCTGAAGGTCCCGGATTCAACTCCCGGTCTTGGTCTATGTTTTTTAACTCGTAATTTAATTAAATTTTGTAATTGTTATTTATTTTATATATTGGTTTATAAAAATAGGATGAACCTTTCTTGATCAAATATGTGGCAGGACACAATCAACAATTCAACTCTCATATTTCAAAACTCTGGTGTGTGAACGCCTACATTTAATCTATTTAACAATGACATGATTTCCAATCTGTGTTTGATTTTACATATAACTAAATTATAGTATAAATGATTTCAAATATATAACACAGACAAAAGAGCACCCACATCTAGTGTTATTTATATTCAAGGAACGATAAATAATGACTGCATTGCTGCCAACACAATAAAACTTCATTAATCTTGCGGAAGTACAAACAGCATTACCAGAGAAGGGAGGTTAAACCTCACAATATGGAACTTTAGTTGTATAAACAATAGACTTTCCGCTCTGCAAACCCAGACTTCCAGAAGCTAACTGTCGGCGTGACTCGTACATTACGAGACCTCCCTGTATACACACATCATTAACACGATGGTATCTCCTAATATTTACATATTAGTAGAAAGCTATAAGTGAAACTGTTTTACAAATGTTACAGGAAAAGTAGAATGTTAGGAAGAGTTGACCCTGCCTAGGAAGAGTAAACTTTTACTAAAAGTATCAGTAAAAATTAATTGAAATGAAACTGATCAACGTTTCCTAGAAAGAGTTAACCATGCCTGCTTTGGTTTAGTAAAAGTTGATTCAGAGACGTTGCTCTCCACATGTAACTGCGCGCGCACATCTTTGTTTTGAATCCCCGCCGGGCAGTCGTCATTACTCGTCTATTTGTTGTAGTGCAATAGTTGACCAAGGATTCAGGTTAAGTTAGGTTAGGAAACAATAGCTGATTCCAATAGCCGTTTCCTATAGTGATTACATTTCACGATCTATAATTTATAAGGTGCTGGTGAGTGTGAGTTTGATGTTGATTTTCACGGTGATTAAATTTAACGGTTCTAAAGTTGACTTATTTTTATAATTTATAAGGTGCGACAAACCGAGTTAAATCTCTCACTTATGACCGTTCCCTCATAATCACCGTGAAAATCAACATCAAACTCACACCCACCAGCACCTTATAAATTATAGATCGTGAAATGTAATCACTATAGGAAACGGACTTGTGCACCCCAAAAATTAAAATTTTTGGAGAGTTGATTTTCACGGTGATTAAATTTAACGGTTCTAAAGTTGACTTATTTTTATAATTTATAAGGTGCTAGTGAGCTAGATTTGGAAACAGACTTGTGCACCCTAAAAATTGAAATTTTTTGGAGCCAGGTCAATTTCATTTTCTGAGGGAGACAGTGGGGCGTGGGGAGTACAAGATTTCATTTTCTGACGGAGGTATTGGGGAGTGGGGACTAAACGATCTTCATAACAGGGGTTTCCTCCGCCGGCGAAATCAGTACTATTTTGTTAGTGTATTTTTTTTTTTTTTTTTGCTATACAGAGGTCAAGTTTTGTGACTATGCTCTGTTTTGTAGGGCATTGTAGATATCAGATTTTTTTTTTATGGGTAGATAAAGGTCATTTCGTTTGGGGTTTTTAAACGAATTTTCTTTTTTTAAGGTTTTTTGGTAAGGATATCAGATATATTTTTTTGGTTACTTGATTTATTTTTGACACTGATTTTTCAAAATTTTCAAATCTTGTGTGACCCACAGAGCCCGATGAAGTTATTCAATTTTTCTGAAATTTTGCATGGAGCTCACTTGAGTACCAAAGATTTGCCTATTGCACTTTTTAGCTAATTTTTCAAAATTTTGGGGCCCCAAATGGGGGGGTGCAGGGGCTAATTTCAAAATTTTCAAAATTTGGCGACGACTTGCACTAGGAAACACTATAACGAACTAGTATTTCAAATTTCATCAAAATCGACCGGGTAGTTTTTTCTATTTTGGAGGCAACAGGAAAATAATTTTTTGTCAAATTATTCAAAAACTGAGTTCGTCTATCTCAGTCGTTTTGCAACCTAGAAATTTCGTTAATAGCTCATTTTAAGGAGCTTCAAAATTCTTGAAGAAAGTTATTCTTGTACTTTTTTGATTATCCTTATAGTTTCTGTGTAAAATGCATCGGCGGCATGCGCAACATCAAAAGGAAGTTGTGCAGAGAAATATATGCAGTGCCGTTGGTCTTTCGTTTGGTTTTGGGTTTTTCGCAGACCTACCGGTCTGCATGAAACCATGCCTGCTTTGGTTTAGAAAAATTTGATTCAGAGATGTTGCTCTCCACATGTAACTGCGCGCGCACATCTTTGTTTTGAATCCCCACCAGGCAGTCGCCACTACTCGTCTATTTGTTGTAGTGCCATAGTTGACCAAGGATTATCAACTACGTACGCGAGAGGATGCATCCACATATTTTTACATTTTATAAAAGAATTGACGAACCGTTTAACCACGGTAATTGTAATTATTGTGAACTATTTAATTGTTGAACTAATGTGATTGTTGTAGTGTGATTTTTATATAAGTGACTTGAAAATGACTCAGTGCAGTTGAAACCGAGGTCGTCAACCTAAAAGGACGCTAGATCACAAAACGCAAGGTAAAACAAAAAATTATTTATTTATTTCTTATCTATCATTTGTTAATATATTGTGTATGAGGTCTTCGCATGCTATCTTTATGCCTTTACTTCTCTATTTATGAAGTTCTTTATAGTCCTTCATATTATCTACATTATGTAGCGTAATTCCCTCTCCTATTGTGTCACACATTTTCTGCCGATCAGTACACATTGTACTCACAACATTTTAGGAACAATGCGGTATATAGTCCATTTACACTATGAGTTATAACTATACATAAAAAAGGTCAAAACATGACAAAAGTTGTATGTTTCGAGACATCAAGTAGTAAACGGAATTTCCCCTTATCTTTTCATACACTAAAATTATCGCACGACAAACAAGTTAATCAAGACCTGCTCTATGCAGACATGTTTTGTTAGATTACGTCTACGTTTTGACAGTATAAAACTGGTATTGGGTTTTTAATTTGAATATATGAATATATGGGAGGATTACTGTAGTTATCTATTGTACATCAGTCTTATAGTAGAGAAATTTCCTACAAGGAAACATATGTTAGTAGTGATTTATCGTAGACTGTTAAAAAAAGTAGATGTTTACCAGCTAAAGCTAAAGCGTTTTTTTTTAAGTTGCAACCCCATTCCGGAGGGGGGAATCGGTAGATTTTTATGATAAAACGATATCAGCTGGGTTAACCAATTTTAACAAAACATTTTTGCTAGATTATATTACCCTTACTAAATAACAACACACTGGTATAAAATAGTTTCCGATGGAAAACAGTCTTGGAAACCACATTCTCAGCAATTTTAACATGAATTACGAGCAACAACAAGACAATTTTATTTCTTAAGAAACGGTCCAGATAGTATTATGCTATGCTCTAGTTCACCCTAGAATCAATTATGGGATAGAAAACCGCGATGGGGCGAACCATAATGTGACCAAGTTTATTAAAAACACTTCTTCACTTCAGTAAAAGACTGCTGTATTAATATTTTATCCAAAGTCTTCTATTTGTACAAATTGCAAAAGATCTTCTAAAAAAATAAAAAATAAAAGCAGCTAACGTTCTAACAGACTGTTGCAACGAACAAAAGGTATATTTTACAGGCCTAAAGTAGTCAATTTATGTCTACAGATAAACTCATCTATTTGGACTCTAAAGTATAGAACCATCTGCCACTTTATAAGATACATTTACTACAACAAGAACCTTTGAAACATTGTGTAGTGACACGATATCTCTAAGTCATCATAAACACATGACATAAATTATTTTAAATAAATGAAACAGGAGAGAGAACTTGGAGGGGATAAGACCGTGCAAGGTGGAGGACATGCGCACAACGCACGCCGTTCCAGCTGTCCTTTAAATACTGGATTCGTTAAATCTGAATGCATTCAGCATTCAGTTCTGTTCTATAGAGTCACTAACAACGGTCCTCTCTCTCTCTCTCTCTCTTGTTGCCTATTTCATATAAACTTGATATCTGAAGGCTGATCCCTCCAGGACGAACTTTCCTACCTCCAAGTTGTCTGCCGGCTTATCACGACAACACTCTACCTCGATTGTTTTCTGAAGGCTGATCCCTCCAGGACGAACTTCCCTACTTCCGAGTTGTCTGCTGGCTTATCACGACAGCACTCTACCTCGTTCGTTTCCTGAAGGCTGATCCCTCCAGGACGAACTTTCCTACCTCCGAGTTGTCTGCTGGCTGATCACGACAGCACTCTACCTCGTTCGTTTGCTGAAGGCTAATCCCTCCAGGACGAACTTTCCTACCTCCGAGTTGTCTGCCGGCTGATCACGACAGCACTCTACCTCGTTCGTTTTCTAAAGGATGATCCCTCCAGGACGAAATTCCCTACTTCCAAGTTGTCTGCTGGCTGATCACGACAGCACTCTACCTCGTTCGTTGTCTGAAGGCTGTTCCCTCCAGGACGAACTTTCCTACCTTGAGTTGTCTGATGGCTGATCACGACAGCACTCTACCTCGTTCGTTGCTGAAGGCTGATCCCTCCAGGACGAACTTTCCTACCTCGAGTTGTCTGCTGGCTGATCACGACAGCACTCTACCTCCTTCGTCGTCTGAAGGCTGATCCCTCCAGGATGAACTTTCTTACCTCCTAGTTGTCTGCCGGCTGATCACGACAGCACTCTACCTCGTTCGTTGTCTGAAGGCTGATCCCTCCAGCACGAAATTTCCTACCTCCTAGTTGTCTGCCGGCTGATCACGACGGCAGACCTCGTTCGTTGAATGAAGGCATCAGAATGAGTGGCCCGAGTTTAATAATAATATTCTTTTTTAGACTGATTTCAGTTTATTGTTGTTTTTATTAGCAACATATATAATAATAATATTCTTTATTATAGATGCAAAGTTTGGGTCATTGGATCATCTCTTCCACTTAACCTTGGGTATAAAAATACATAAATACAAACAAATTCACACTTAACACAAAAATATTCAACAATTAATATACAAACAAAACTATAAAATAACAATTACTTCTAAAACATAATGCACAAAAACTGATAACTAAAAGTATTGACATTTATTTCCTAAGTAAATTATGCTACAATATAAACATAAAAACGTTATACTGTGTATGATAGCTAGTAATTCTAGAAACGTATTTTGTTACACATCAATTGTAAATTTATAAAATGGCAAACAATATATAACGGAAACAAATTTCTAAATAGAAAAACCTTTCGTCTATAAAAGTAGTAACAATATACGGACAGATAAAAATAGATAACATTGAAATTTAATATTTTTTTGCAGTAAATTGTTTTTACTTTATACCCTGTCCACCATATTGAATATGATTCCCATAAGAGCAATGCTACAGAATAAGTAATTGTTTTCCGTTAATTCGTGGAATAAATTTAAAAATTTGGTTTCATTTTGAACTACTGTCATATGCGGATGTTGATTGCCGAATACATTTTCAAAACCCGTTTTATTGTTTTCATAAACGTATGTTATAAATAGTAAAAAATAGTAAACTTTATTAGTTTTTTACTCATTTGCAAAAAGAGATATTGCACAAAATCTTAGCAAT
>JAGFPH010008235.1:1979-13797 GCA_018207615.1 Philaenus spumarius
TCTGTTGAAGCACTATTCCTCTGAATATGAATAGGGAAGTCTTCTTCACCAAATGCGTGTTTATTCAAAGGGAAGAGCCCTGTTTTTTTGAAGCCATTAATAGATTTTTTCATTGTAGCTGCCCTATTGTAAGCGATGCCAAACAGTTGGCCAACTTGAAAATTCGTAACAACCTTACCAGGATTGGAATGCAGCCAACCTCAATTGCTTAGGCGTAAAATGTTTTCAGGGGAAACATGAAACTAACGTCGAGGGGTTGCATTTTGTGACTTGAATGTGGAGGGAGGCACAAAATCGTCACATGATTTTTCCTGGCTCTGTCAATAACGTCCATATTCCTGGTATGGGAATTGTTACCATGTAGCACTAAAAGTGCTAGATCACTTTCAGAATTTTTCACGTGCTTTAGGAAATGGTTGAACCACATTGTAAATATATCGGTCTGGATCCATCCAGATGGATGACAGGCAAAGATCGATCCTGTAGGTGTTCCCTGCATTAAAGCATCCTGCATATTTTTTCGAGGCCAAACTATCAAGGGTGGGACAAAGGAGCCTGCTGCATTCATGCACGTTACAATCGTGATAAGATGCCCCCGTTCTGCAGAAGTTAAAGTGCCAACATTCTTTTTACCTTTTAACGAGATAACTTTAGCCGATTTGTGCTGTGAAATAGTTATCCCCGTTTCATCTACATTGTACAACCTATGTGCTTGACTCTTCATTTTTTTAGCTCAGGTTCATAAATTTCAAAAAACTTTTGAACATTTTCAGGGTTAAAGCCCTTAATCCTTGCAAACGATGTTGCTGGAGGTTTTCTTAAAGTTAGCATTGGGTGTCGCTTTAGGAACTGTCTTAACCACTTCATGCCTGCGCATTGTTTTTGTGTTGAAAACGGATGATTTAACCCATTTTTTATAGCAAGCCGGAAAGCCATTGTTCTAATATCCTTTTTTCTCAAACCGTAAAATCTGGAATTCATTTCAACACAATATCTTACAAGTAATTGTTCAATGTCTTGTGATAAAGTAGGCCTTCGCCCCAAGGGAATCTTCACCAATGATTCAGCAGTTTTTTTCAGAATCCTTTACATATCGTTCTAAAGTTCCTTTTGGAACTCCGAAATATTTGGCAGCTTTTTTATAACCCATTTCATGCTGTCTGACGGCCTTAACAGCTCACACCATCATAGCTGGGTCCCACTTTTTACGTTTGGCTTCCGGAGCCATCTAAAAATAATAAAAAAACAAAACAATGTAAGCATGCTTTCAACGGTTTAAAAAGTATGCCTAATATGAGACCCCTCACATAAGGGTCTCATATTAGGCATCCGTAAGGGTCTCATATTAGGCATCAACACGCGGTCAAAATCATGACAAATTTTTCAGGTTAGGTTTACATTTAGACAAACAAAGAACCAGCATGTTTACATTACACATTAATAGCTACCTGCCCTACACTAAGAAATTAGTAAAAGATTTTACCTTAAAGATGAAAACAAAAGTCAAATGGAATGGTGTCAAAAACTTTTCAAACTCAAAAACGCACAAAAAAATATTGAACTTTACTCGGCACTCGGAAACACTTGACTCACAGACGAATGATGACTACAGTTTTACACGACTGGCACATGGTGGCAGCACTTCCTACAACCTGCAGGCCGGGGTCTCATATTAGGAAAGGGTCTCATAATCGGCACCACCACCCTATAGACAGACATTATAAAAAACACTTTTTTGAACTCAGGGAGTCCCAAAACAGATATTTGCACAATAATCTCAACATCGATTTGTTTTTCCAAAGTTTGCTCTATACTTGCTCTATACTATAGTATAGTGAGAAAGTAAAAGGAACATAAGAGCTACTTCTCATCAATACAATATTTTTATAAAGTAACCAACATACAGTTTAATATTATTATGTACAGCCATTTTAATGTAACCAGAACATTAATTAACCTAAACAAAGAAATAGCAAGCATTAAAATAATGAATGGAAATATTAATGGAATTATTTTACTGACATTTATTTCGTCATAATGAGGCAATATTATATAAGTAACAACTATATTTTTCGGCTACAAATAATTTGATTGATTTCACATTTACTTGAGTTAATGAGTGGTTCTAGTAACTTATAATGTAACTTAATATTAAAAGGCATGAACATGTAATTTAAAACTTCTTAATGACCGTTTTTACCATTTATGTATGTATCTCAAAAGCAGGTTTTGATTTAACATCAGGGAAATCAGGGAAATGTCTAGAGTACTTATTGAGGTAACGAAAAAAGTATTTATAACAGGTTAATATTATATGAATTTAACACCCTTGTTTTAACTAAAATAGCCTTAAAATCATCGAAACCTTAGTGCAATTATTTATTTCACTTGAAATAAATTCATTACTCTTAAACTATTTGTGTACTGTAAGTTAGTCTGTATACTGTATGCCATCATGGGCAAATATTAGCTTCCGAGTACAACTATTGATCAAGATAAGAAAGGATTAATTCCACCATAGAGTGCTAAAGGCTTACTCTTTCAAAGTGAGAGAGAGAGCAAAACGGTAATGTATGTTTATACTTGCAAGAGCTCTGTGTATACTAGTGTGTTTGTAAACTTGTTTGTGTTTAAAACGTGTTAGCTAAGGTTGGGATTAGTGTTTGCGTACTGCTGCAATCAGATGTAAACCTTCAGTTGGATTGATTTCTAATTCAGCAATCCAAAGTAGAAAACGTGTTCGACTTGTATACGTTTATACGATACAGGGTGGAACAAAGTTAGTGTTAAAACTTCGGGAAATGGTTCTTTTGGTCAAAATAAATAGAAAATCAAGAATAATATTTTTTCGAAAAACGTTTCATTTTACAAATATCCGCCATTTTGTTTATTTTACTAAATAATTAATATCTAGAGAACGGTTTAACTGATTGAGTATGAAGTTTAACCTAACAATGCTCTATCTTAAGAAAAATAAACGATTGCATTCAACCATGCGCTTTAAAATGGCGGCTGTTTGAAATGTCAGACCTAAATTACTCAAAAACCGTACATTTTAACAAAAAAAGTCAAGGTACCTTTTTTGTAGCCCTTTTAATTCCCTATCGGATGATTTAACTTTCAAAACAATCGGATGAAGAATAATAGTTAAGTTAAAGATAATGACAGCAAATGCACATACAATATTGTAGTATTTACTGTGTTGGTATAGGATGCTGGGTTGAATAAACCAATTATTACACATAACTTAACTTTATAGTTCATTCGATTGTTTTAACAGTTACACCAATCGATGGAGAATCAAAAGGGCTACAAAAGAATATTTTGACATTTTTTGTTAATATGTGCAGGTTTTGAGTAATTTACATTCGAAATATTCAAACAGCCGCCATTTTAAAATGCACTATTTGATATAATTGTTTATTTTTCTTAAGATAGATCATTGTTAGGTTAAACTTCATGCCAAGTTTGAACTCAATCGGTTAAACCTTTCTCTAGATATAAAATTATTTAGTGAAAGAAACAAAACGGCGGATATTTGGAAAATGAAGCGTTTTTCGAAAAAATATTTTTCCTGACTTTCTATTTATTTTGATCCATAGGACCATTTCCCAAAGTTTTTAACACTAACTTTGTTCCTTTTGTATAATGAAAATCCGCAGGCAATAAATAATATGCATTGCTTTGATTTTGGATTGATTTAACTTGACAATATTGTTTGTTAAAATGAGTATAGTATTATAAAACAAGAGAAATTACTATCATATTGTCTTTGTAAAGATTACATTTATTTTTGCAGCAAACATGTTGGAATTTGTAGGTAACGTTACGGAAATTGAGTAACCATGACATACAAATATTGTGCCAGCAATATTTTAATAAATTAATACTAGTAATAATTAAAAATGTAGCTTAAGTATTGAGTTTATTCCAGTTCAAGTATTAAAGTATTAAATATTCGATTACATAACTCAACAAACACATTGTTGCTTTTACACAAACAAATACATAATTTTCGTCTGTTACATACGTAAACGGTTAGTCTATGTAAGGTCTATGTTACAAAACGTAAATAAATTTTATAAAATATATTGTTATTTTTAATTTGTAATAATCGTTCTGCTTACACACTTCCCCAGCAAGGGTTAATTTAACTAATTACAAGTGAAAAAACATGGACCAAGACCGAGATTCGAAACATGCCCAATATCTGTTGTGATCTCAGCAGGCAGTGCATTAAAACATAACGGTATACGTCCTTGGTTCAAATCCAGATCTTGGTCCAGTTTTTTCACTTTTAATTTAGATCAAATGTTTTTTTATCAAAATAATAAATTATTTTAGTTTATTATAACTGTTATTATTTTAATTGTTCCTCAATGAAATATGTAGGACAGCTATTTAAACAATTCAAAACTTTGTGTTTATTTAATTAAAAATTTTATCGTATTCAAAATGTAAAATATTTTTTTTATTTTTTGCCGTCATTTTGCTATTTTAAATGCACGAGTTTAACAAAATAATTACTTCAAAAAGTGGTGGAAATTTCTATTTTCTAGTTATAAATATGTACTAGATTTAAATTAGTTTTGCTCCTACCGAGACCTTTGTCTCTCAAGGTATGTTTAATCCACACACAAAAGCGACGGTTGGAACTAACACAATATACTGTTACCTTACGCAGGGGAAATCATTCATACTGTACTCTCATGGTATTACGGTAAACTTTTATAATTTAAAATTGTATACTTTTTGTAACTCTAATATATTATGTTTTATTTCAAACATATCTTTATTGAAGTAAAGATTTCCTGACCGGTTTGAATAGCATAATATACATTTTATTCATTTGAAGATGTATTAATAATTATAACAATATATTAATTAATTTACATGTTTATCTAATAAACTGCTGGTATTAATTACTTATCTGTTTTTAGGTGAGTGACAAAACTGCTGGTGCCAAGAGCTGGGACAGATAGATGTTTAAAAAAGGTAACTATTTGCTTAGTTTCATTAGCTTCCATAATTTGATAACGCAATTGAGTTGGAATCACCCTTTACTTCCGAATAACATTGTCATATTGTACATAGAATTCGGCCCATAAATGACTGTAACTATTCCAATTGCATACGTCAAATAATATCTGAGAAATATAGTAATAAGTTGTGTTTTATTTTGACAATACATTAACAGACAAAATATTATAAACGTTTTATAAGAAAAGATAAAAAAAGACTTAGCCTATCCTTGACTCCTTTGCGATTCTCAAAGGAAAGTCAACTTGCAACAACACAGTGGCGAATATACATTTTTTGGGGGGGGGGGGCAAGACCAATGTTATATTAGGTAATTTGGGTAATAAAGTAGTTATACTCAATGTTTCACGCTAGTTTTTAAGGCCGATTTCAGTGGGTAAATTACAACTAGATTATTTTAATATTGTTTTAAAAAGGGTGTAAACAAGTGAATCTTTGACAGGTAAAAAAATGGTATATTATAAAGACGTAATGAGGTTAACAATGTTTACAGATTACAGAATCTATTAGATCTGGCAAAATTATGCATTTCAACAACTCATATTAGTTAATTTTGTCTTACACTGTCTAATTTCGGGGGGGGGGGGGGGGCCCTGGGCCCCCTTATATACGCCCCTGCAACAACACACTGCCTTATTATTGTGTTCACCATTGAGTTAGACGCCAGACTGAAAACGTTTCTCAACCCACTTGCAATCGTAAGTGGGCAAAGAGGTTAATAATTTCCCTAATGTAATATAAAAACGCTGATTCACATTGTCCTGAACTAAGCTGCCATGCCAATGCTTTTAATATCGAGATTGCTGGTTTATTTCCTGTGATTTAAAATTTCAGCGCAATAATTACAATACTGAGAAGATATATTGCAATTTTATTAAACATAATTTTTAGAAAAACTCTTTTTGAAAATAAACTATTTGTCATCAAATAATCTTTTCTAAAATGCGTCTTGGATATAATTTGGTGAAATTAAAAAATGCTTACGAAATCATCTGATATTGTAAAGAATTTATATAGAAAGTAGGCCTATTAAAAAAAATAAAGCATTTTTGAGTATGTCCAGATTTATTAAATACGAAAGTTGAACATTTGGTGAAACGATTTACTTATAAAGATATTAAACAATAACTTGTCAATAGATATAACTTAGTATACACATATCCGATTTTATAGTTTATAGACCTATCTTAATTTATATATCATAAGACCAAATAATTGAACAGCTGACGTGAGTTGAGCAAATTTCCAAAACGAAGTTTATATGTTTTAGGGGTTCAACCAACTATTTGGGAAATTGGTCCACTCACCTCGGCGCTAAATAGCTGCCTATGTGTACGAAATATTAGTAGAATTTGTTTGCACCTAAGCCTCCAGCTTCGACTCAAGCGCTCCTTCGTTCCACTCGCAGTGGAAAAATTCGCTTTGCGAGTTTGCACCTCGACCTTGCGGCTACGGGTTATGAGCTTCGCTTTGCTCGCAGAGTACAAACTCGGCCGTCAGTCTCGGATCAGAAGATACCCGAGAATATCCACTAGGTACTTTTATGGTATTTTACGTTTTGATAGATTTTGAGCGAACCGAGCGAGCTATAAGGTCGTGTGAAAAAACAAAATGTGCAGAATAATATCCTACATTAAGTTTTTCTAAATAACTCTAAAAAAGTTTCATTCTCGTAAGAAAAATTTCAAAAAAATAGTTAAGGTCAAAAAACGTGTTGGATATTTTGGCTAATGAACTCGTCCGAGCGTCGTAGTGTGAACAACGTTGTAACAAATTTGGACAAAATCGGATTTAAAATGCGGCCACTAGAGTGTGAACTCATATATACATATACATACATATATTATATATATAAGTTATGTTTTTTGCCATTCCGACTATTGTTATAAATTAATAAAAAATGTTACAATGCCCACAAAAAGTATAATCAAAATACACAGAGCTATTCAATAACAACCACAACTATTCTACAATCAGCAAAGACTTAAAAATACTGCATCGGTGTGAAAAAGGAAAATTACTAAATGCGTTGGAACAGTATGAAATTTACAAAATGTTTAAAACCACACCTAACCTGATACCATTGTATTTGGATAACCTAATAGAACTCCGATCCAATGCAATATTTCGTTCCACTGAAAATTCGACGATAGTGGCGCTATCTATTGGGGAAACGATGGAAGCTGTGTGAAACACCAATGCTACCAATGATTTCTCCCTAGAGCTACCTCTCGGCGCGATCATGCACTATTTTCGCGACAACCTTTTTTTCGGCAAACAGCCCCCGTATGCATGCATGATCTATTTTATTATTCATGATCTATGCTGATACCCAATGAGAAATTAGGTTTTGATTCTAATGTATTGTTCGACACGGTAATATCTGAAAGAGACAAAGAAGACTCGAACTAGGTCCCCCCTCCAATTCCTTAACCGATAACAAGATTACATATCACTAGAACAGATTAGTACAGTGCGAGACAGTAGGCCTACCGGACAGGCGATCCTTTTTTAATATGTGACTTGATGTGTGTGTTTATTGTAATTGTTTGTGAAACTATGTGTTTAAGTGTTTATATTCATTGACAACGGAGATATTCCTCCCGAGAACTTGAAAATGGCTGAATAGCCGAAACGTGTCGTGTAAATAACGACGTATGACTATTGGTGACGGTAAGTTATTATTATATTAATATATATATAACTTTTAATGACACACCAAAACGTGTTGTGGGGACCATGATCGGTGCTCATTTACCACTCCCGACCTTAGGTATCACCATAAGGGTCACTGTAATTGCTCATCTTTCCTACGGAAGTTCGCCAATAACGTTATGTGTAAACTGTCAGTTGCACTTATTCCCATAGTTACACTTTTGCAATTAACAGTAGTTTTTCTACCTTAATTAAATCGTTTTTACTTCTTGAAAACCTTTACTTTGTTTACAATCTAATATTAATAAGGTAAGTTAATAATCATGACAAGTTAATAATTATGATTGTTTGATGGGACAGTTGCGTATAAAATAAATTATAATTTATAACCTATACGTTTCTAATAAGAGTTATTAGTTTTCCCAACATCTAAACCCAATACCAAAGCCTAAGCAAACAAATTACACCACAATTACACATTTACAACTCAAAGAGGCGGTGCTACAGACTTAACAATACGACACGCCTTGTTTGTCTTGCTGAGGCCCGAGGCTGCAAACAGTAAAACCAATCACATTCGGGCCGGTTATTTATTACTTCAACAGCTACCATAGAAGGCTATCTACAATTACTTACAGTGGAAACAGTATTTAAACGAGAGCTCAAATAAAACTGAGGCAATTATTTCCTGGCGTAAGGAACCCCTTCAGTAAGGTACCGGCACGAGATTTATAGTTTAGTAAAATTAAACCCGTTTCTTGACTGAAATTAAACCTTAGGGTGGAGTTACCACTGGATGCGTTCTTGGATTTAAATAAATATATTAACATTTCATAATGTTAAAAAGTTTAGTAAATACTGTTACATACAATTTGTATAGGTTAAACAACAAACGTTGTTTTAGTAATACTTGTAACAATAAACTACAAAACCGATTATGAAAAGAAAAACACCTAATATTTAAAATATTGTGAAACGTTGGTAAAACATTCTAAAATTCTAAACTTATTTCTTTGATTAAATTTCTTTTTTCGTTCAATAATATGCAAAATAAGTTTTAATATTGTTTAAATTTGAAAATTAGGGAACATTATAATTATTGAAACATTACGTTATTAGGAAATTAATAAATATATATGAAATTATAATATTCATTATAATATTCAAACCGCACTCTGAATATTTGTCATGGTTGAACATTGCCTCGGTACTTAGGAGGGGGGGGGATGATTTTACAGAATAGTGTGTTGTCGTTTTATACAATAACTACCTGGCCCGATCCGGCTTTGCACGGATAGACAAATCAAAGTTAAATGTTATTAACAAACAAAAAAATATCAATAAATATTTTACAATATGTATTTCTTATGGGCATTTTTAGTAACTTTGACCCCAAAAAACCCCCTAAAATTTCGAACTTTTTGAAATCCTTTCTTAAAGAGCACCTAGGGCCCTAGAGGAGGCTTCATACCAAATTTCATTCCAATCCGTTCAGTAGTTTTAGAGAAATCGTGATTTAGTAACTTTGACCCCCCCCCCCAACATCCCCTAAAATTTCGAATGTTTTGAAAACCTTTCTTAGTGAGCACCTCTGGCTCTAGAGGAACCTACATACTAAATTTCGTTCCAATCCGTTCAGTAGTTTTTGAGAAATCGTAATCAGTGAGTCAGTGGATTTGGGTTTCATATATATAGATAAATTATTTTTTATTTCAATTGTCAGTTTACAGGAAAAATAAAAAAAAAACCACACCTCATATTGAATGGTTGTTTCTAAAAAGCACACAAGAAAACGAAAGTATCTACAAGCACTAGTAAATTACATTTAAAAAAAAATATAATAATTAAAATATAAATACATTGTCCTTTAAAAACACGGTGCAAATTAAATAAATAAAAACATCTCCATGCCTTACCACCATCAATCAAAACCATCAAAGGCTAAGCCTATGATGAAGTTACAAATCCTTAAAAATAATAGAAACAAAAAGAAATCGGGTAAAGTTTGGTCTGGCCCTATTTTTTATTTTTATACACAAAGAATATAAATAATCGTATAAAGAAAGTAGCTGTCCTTTACATTTGTATTTCTACACTCTTAAACAGAATATAGATTCTCACACTCCCTTACCCACAGGGCATAGTTATGATCCATAATCAAAATCATTATAATCATTCATAACTCATTTTATATTCTTTATAATACCATGTAGGATTTATTAAGTCTATTCGCTTTCTGAATGGATGATATATACAATCCGTTCGGAAGCACAGAAACTATGCCGTGGCCACGCCAGTGCAAAATGTGTACGATATTTGACGAAGAGCTAGCCTCTGATAAATTTTATTACGTTTTTGTGTCGTGCTATCGTGTGTGTTCAGTGTTGGAGTGTGTTTTATTTAAGTGTTAAGACCCTACACCTGATGAAGAAAGCTGTGAACGGCGAAACAGCGCTATAGTGTATCTACAAAATAAAAAGAATTGCTCAGACTACTATAAAAGGTAACTATCCATATTGCATAACTCATTCTCTTCATTTAATACAAATTCATACATAAAAAACGATAAATAATTTCATTAATAAAAATATACAAATACTAGCTGGCCCGATCCAGTTAAATAGATTGTGGGTGTTGACTGCTGAGGTGTTTTTCAATATCTCTTTTTGCAACTGAGTAAAAAATTAATAAAGTTTACTATTTTTTACTATTTATATAATACGTTTATGAAAACAATAAAACGTTTTTGAAAAAGTATTCAGCAATAAACATCCGCATATAACAGTACTTCAAAATGAAACAAAATTGTTTAATCTATTCCACGAATTAACGGGAAAAAATGACTTATTCTGTAGCATTGCCCTTATGGGAATCAGATTCAACATGGCGGACAGGGTAAGAATTTTTGACATCTAAAACCTTATTGCAAAACTTCGAAATGAAACGAATTTTTAGACAACTAAATATTAAATTTGGTCCAGAAATAAGGGAGGAGTAAAATTGTGTTCACAAAATCTGCTTCACGTATTATATACAGGGTGTATAAAAAAAACCTTTCAGGACTTTGGGATATGATTCCTCATACAAAAAGTAAGAAAAAATTTCCTGTAAACATAGGTCCGAAAACGCTTCGTTTTCCAGATATCCGCCATTTTGTTTTTTGTACAAAATAATTCATATCTAGAGAACGGTTTGACTGATTGAGTTCAAACTTGGCATGAAGTTTAACCTGACAATAATATACTTCAAGAAAAATAAACGATTTAAACCAAATAATGCGTTTCAAAATGGCGGCTCTTTGAAAATTTCAAACCTAAATTACTCAAAAACCGTACATTTTAACGAAAAATGTGTCAAGACACCTTTTTTGTAGCCCTTTTGATTCCCTATCGGATGGTGTAACTGTTAAAACAATTCAAAGTTTTTTTTTATAAACCCTGTTTAAGGATACTCAGTAAATGCTCAACTTCATTTAAACTAAACAGCCACATTTTCAACAGAATCAAACATTTATTAAGTGTTGCACTTTGCTTAATGTTATCCGGAATTACATTCTAGGCACAACAAATGTAATATATGCATTTAAACCAGGATTTTTAACTGAAAAAAATTAACGGCTTCTTAAGCGTTCTCTATATTGATTACTTAAAACAGGTCTAGCTCCACTACCTTTATACAAAATCTTTAAGACCTTGTATACAAACAAAAACTGTAAGAGAATTATTTTCATAGTTTTAAACAACGGCAAAGAGTGATGATATCTACAGTAAAGACCACTGCGCGCCCATCCTATTGACCGCCATGCAACGGTATTCTTTAGTGGTCTTTAATTTTTTTTTTTAATGTAACTGGTTTCAAAGTAGTTGAATACGTTCCACCAAAACGGCATGTTTATCTGTAGTGATTTATTTTTGTATATCGAACTTTGTAGTATTGAATTGCTATGAATAATACAATGTTTAACTCATGGTTTAACACTAAAGCTGAAGAATATACAGTAAATAATTTAACAGATGTTGTGCAAGAGATGTGAAAAGAGAGGAATTGCAATAATGTTGGAGGTGAACTATATATAATACTAGCACATTACCCGCGGCTTCGCTCGCATTGACCTTCAGTATGT
>JAGFPH010008235.1:25150-57616 GCA_018207615.1 Philaenus spumarius
TGTTGTGAAGGGGAGGGCAGTTTGCAGAATGACTTTGGCAGGCTCTCAATGCTGTAAATGTCTATAATATGTTTATACTTTGTTCACACCACACTCGGCACCCTCTATCGGCTCGTCCCTACACTGCACTACAAGTAGTATTAGTCGAAATGCCTGGATGTCAATAATACGGCACTTTCACTACGATTAATGGGAGATATTTAACACAATAGAAACAACATATTATCTCCTAATTTCTTGGGAAGGGGGGGAATCGTCAAATCTTCATATTTTATATTGATTTTAATCAGGCACATATGAAAATTTCCCCTCAAACTGTGAAAAACACCAGAAAATTTGATTCCCCCCCAAAACCATGCTGTGGGCACCCCTGGTGCGGAGCACACAGATGTTTCCCCTAGTGTCTAATAAAAGACCGTTTCGTTACAAATACCCAACATTGTGGCTCCATTTGTTCCCACCTTGTGTTGGATCTTACTTCAAAGACCTTCAAAATCACAGTGTATACAGTATTTTTTCTTATATTTACTCATAAGTGTTCTTCTTTCAAAACGCATGCTATGCGACCACACATTTTACATGGTCTAGTACCTAACATTTGCATCAATTTCTTTATTCTAAGTGAACTTCTATGTATTATCTAAACAAATGATACCTTATTAATATTACCTATTACAGACAAACTCTTGAACAGATTTCAATAGTTTCAAGTTAGTGGATTTCTAGTATCGTGGGCTGTGCAATGTGAAATAAGGTCAAATAACAAATTGAAAACAAAGTTTAGAAGTGTTGTCTGAGGAAAAAATATACTTGTGGTTTATTGCAATGCGACAAATTAATTCTCACCTTCAAAATAGGAAGTCAACATTTGTAAAAAATATGATCCTTTTTTGCCTTAATGTAAATTGTTTATTCTTGATACATTTTATCAGCGAAAAGTAGCCTATATTAGTTGCAGTCATTTTAAAAATTGCCCAACATCAGATTATCGTGTTGAAAAGATCTGTTATATAGATTCATAGATTAACTTTTTTCTTCGGTGTTTATCTGTAAAATAACTTTTTTTTTGTATTATAGAGTATTGTTTTATGTACGGAACATATGCTAGAACTATAGGCTATACTGTTTCCAAATTAATTTTTTTTATCAATTTATTTCTTTCTTTGATAAAGTCCATTTTTACGTAACTGTACAATTTCAACTTATAGCAAAAGTGTGTATGAACAAAGTGTATATTTTTTGTGTTTGGAGGAATCTTTAAGTTCAATATTTCATAAAATATTTTAAAATTTAAAAGTTGTTATACATAAAATAATAATGAAATATTCACTCCTGGGGTTCAATCCTGTCAAACCAGACAGGTTATTGCAGTTTCCACGTTTAGTTCAGTGTATATTGACTTTGTCATGATTAGTACCACTGAGATACTTGTTTTAAAATTAATGGTAATTAGTATTTTTATTTCATATACAGTTTGAAGAAACATTTATCCATATTGCATATATTTATTACACTGTCCATATCATTAAATATAGTAAATGTATAAAATACCACACACAAAAAAGAGATTTTGGTTGAAAAATCTTAAAGTATTGACGAAAATCTATTGCAAAATTATTTTTGAAACATGCAGTTTATTAACGTTATACTACAAAAAATAAACTTGTCTGAAACTAAAAAACAATTTTCAAACAATAATGTTTTGTCTGCAGTAAATAAAATAATTTTGATTAAAATTGTATGTAAACAATATTACTATTCCTTATGACATAAAACAAAATTTATCAAGAAAACCGTACAGAAGCAAACACAAATTTTGCAATGCTGTAAAGTAATTCATCATGTCCGTCTATCTATGTGCTATAGTCTCGTAGTTCTTGCGATTGTATTTTGTTGGGCAACTCTAGTAAATTCAAATCCAGAACTAAAGAGAAATAGAACAAACAAAGGGACAGTAAAAGTTTTATATATTTCCATCTCATGTAAGAAAACTTTATAGTTACGTTTGTTAACACAAGTTTTTATCGCACTCTTAAACGAGTTTAAAATCCTCAAATAGTAAGTCCATTTAACTTGCAAATTACCCGTCTGTTTATTTGTCCGAAAATCCTTAGAAACGAGCCTTAAACTTAAATAGTAAATATGCCTTTCCTGAAAATATAATTTATTAGGAAAGTACAGTACATGTTTTAATGGTTGAACAACCATATTCAATATTTTAAAATCATTGTATAAGTATCCAAGTCACAAATAATAGAATACAACAAATTTTACCTTGTATCCGTCGTGTGACTTCGTTCAGAGTACGTTTATGACGCGTTTCGAAACACATGTTTCATCATCAGATAATAAAAGTTACATTACATACAATACAAAAACACTCAACACACAACACAACACACACAATTATGATATGTAATCCGGGTAGACGTCTACTTAGAGTCACGGTCGAACGACTACTGACTGAATTTAATGTTTAGTTGATAGAGTCCGATATTCTTATCGCCTAATCATACAATATGTTGGACTGAAACAGAAACTGGTCGTTAAGCAATTGTTTGTCGTTGTGCTTAAAGGCTTTATCGGTGAATTGGTGATTGGTGTCTATTAAATTACGCTCGCCATTTAATACACCAATCACCAATTCACCGATTTTAATACAAATTTTGAACCTATCCATTTTTGCGTGAAGGGTAGATATATGAATGCCATAGAAGAATATGAGATATATATAAATCCTTTAAACACAACGACAAACAATTGCTTAGCGACCAGTAACTGTTTCAGTCCAACATATTGTATGATTCGGCGATAAGAATATCGGACTCTATCAACTAAACATTGAATTCAGTCAGTAGTCGTTCGACCGTGACTCTAAAAGCCCCGTCCACACTTGCAGACTTGTCTGCGGAAACATTGTCGGCCGACTGTCTCTCCGGTGTTTTCTCTTGTCTCCGGAGTTGTCTCTGGAGACAAAAGACAATGTTTTCTGTTTTCCAAACGAACGGGAAACACGCAGACTGTCGGCCGACTATCAAAATACTTATACTGTAAAGTGATATTTGGTCAATTTTATACTTTTGTAAAGAACATAACATAACAATTTTGTTATTCTTATTATATCAATAAAATTGTGAGAGTAAGTAATACGTATTTTTACCCCTTTACTTTTTATTTGAAATTAAGAAAAGTATATTTCAATATTAGTCTCTAAAGTGACCTTTTTCATATTACAGAACATATATTAATATTTAATTTTTAGTGAAAAACTATTGTTTGAACAATATAACTAACAATATATTGTGCTTGTTTATACATAAAGAGAGATTTAAAAAAATAATAATAACACTACGCTAATTCTCACTTACATACGTTTAATGACCAAACGCGTTTCAACGACAAAGTCGTCATCCTCAGTGATACATGAGTTACAACTAAAAACGTATAATTAGTTTAGCCTAGGACTAAGCTACATATTTATATCCCTCTACAAGAGTGGGCATGGTCTTAGCGTATAAACAACCAATAGGATTATAGTAACAACAAAAAAATGAAATACCACAGTCAATAGGAAAGAGAGGGAGGGTAATATTATTACAGTCATTAAACGTATATGTGTGAGAATTAGTGTATTGTTCTTATTATTTAATAATAAATCAGCCACATGATTTAGAAAGATAAAGCACGCTCAAGCTAAAACCATGTCCTCTTCAGTCACCATGTCGTCAAACACTGGCTTTCTAGTGTGGATGCAAAACAAGACGGAGACTAGAATCACAAACTGTGTCGGCCGACAGTCTGCAAACAGTCGGCCGATAGGCGGCCGATTGTTTGCATACACAGTCTGCAAGTGTGGTCGAGGCTTAAGTAGACGTCTACCCGGATTACATGTCATAATTGTGTGTGTTGTGTTGTGAGTTGAGTGTTTTTGTGTTGTATGTAATGCACCTTTTATTATCCGATGATGAAACATATGTTTCGAAACGCGTCATAAACGTACGATGAACGAAGTCACACGACGGATACAAGGTAAAATTTGTCATATTCAATATTCTTTTGATATTGTTTTACTATCAATATTTATTTGTTAAATTATTTTAAATACTTAAATATATATGTAAATTGATTAATTCTTTATATAATCAAAGTTCATATTAAAGAAAGTAGCATTAAATATTTGTCTTATAACCTATTATCTAATATTATATACATTTAACTCGACTAGTCACAATAAACTTCCTTTATACATAATGCCAACCTTAGCCTTTTTGAGTGGCCTTCAGTGATTTTAGCAATTTGGACATGTTACTGTATTTATAGGAAAGGGACTAGAGATTTTATCAAATTAGTAAACACTGCCACTACTGCATTCCACTGATACATAAATCTAGTTCTAACTCAACACTTGATGCACAGATATTACCGCCAAAGCCTCCTATAAACACCGCTTCACTACTATCATCTTCTGATCACTATCTTCAAACATAATTACTAATCTGGTATGTAATTTACAGACATGATCGGATATTATCTGATAAAACACGCATATTTCATTAGTGCAAACTATCAATAATTAGTACTTGATAGTCAGATAAGCTATTATAGCCTACAATGGACTCAATGATCCTTTCATGGGGAAATCATTTGTATTTAATGGTTTGTGTTAGAGGAATTTTGTAGTAAGTAAAATTCTAAATATTTGAAACTGTGTGTATCTTCTACAATGCTCCAACAATTATAGCACTGTTGTTCTAATTTGTAACAATTATACCTTTGAGGCTTTCAGTGAATTGTAATAGAATCTGTCATACAATAGCATATTGTATTGTTTATTAATCGTATCTAATAATAAAATATAATATATTGTGTAGTAGCAATATTGAAAACAGTAAGAAATTCATATAATCTTCGATAAACAATTTTGTAAATTTTTCGCTGTTAATATGATATTATTAGCCGAGGAGTGGGAACGAAAAATAACGACTCAGAAAAAAAAAATCAGCTCAGAAAGAGCTCGAAACATTATGCAAATAACTTATTAGTTTAGCTCATTATAACTTTAAAATATTTTGTTTCTAGAGTAATTCTGCGTATTGTTAACAACTACCAAGAAATACATTTTCCCTTTTTTTTGTCAATATCTCTGTTATCCTTTGAGCTACAGACAAAATAATAAAACCATTGTGTTTGTCATTAAAAAAGTAAACTTCTTTGTCTCTTGTAAATTTTTTCTAAAGTTAGCGGTTTTTGAGATATTTGACATTAAAAATTATAATCAGCCGCCATTTTGAAAATATTTAAAATAATGTTCTAATTTTTCGTACAGTAATAAAAGGTTCCGCAACAAATAGGTATACAAAGTTTGAGTTCAATATCTTTTCTACTTCCAAACATTTTAAGTATTTTGTAAAAATCACATACAGACAGACAGACAGCAAACGAATAGAGATAGGACACATGTTTTATTGCATTATTTGCTTGTTTTTAGCAGACAAATACGCCCGTGAAGTTTCGGACAGTCGAAGCTGGACACCCTGTATAATTGAACACAGACAAAATTTACCATTTATAAACTGTCTGGTCTTAATGGAAACTATGAAGTGCAATGTTATAAAAATATATTTAAAACAAATCATTTGCCTCTCTTGTTGAAATAAAAGTATAACTATTCAAACACAAGTGAAAATTTTTAACATACGTAAGTGTATACATTTAGACAAGTGTACAGACGTTATGTGGTTGTTGTATGCTAACCTTGTATACTCCGTAACATGTTCACAGACAAAGCAAACATTAAGTACTTAGTAGGAGAGTGTAAAGTTAACCTGAGGTGACGTTATAAGTTTGTTTCATTAGAAGTGTCACCACATCAGCTATTTTACATTTCCCTAGAATGTTAAAGCTTAAACATGGACTTAAAGTAGGTAAGTGTAAAGTTAGGCTGCTTTGTTAAGTGGGACCTCAACACCTGTCATGTACTTTTGACAGAACTATCAAACTTTATAAGAACCAGAACATACTTATAGAATTTAATGTTAAGATTTAGTTAATTCGTGTAAAGTGTCAGTAAATTAATTAATTAATTAAATTCTTTTAATTTCTATTTTAGTAACATAATTGGACTTCATGCATCCGTATTTAACTGAATGACCGTTTGTAAGCTTATAAATAATAATAATAAAAAATTGAATGAAGAATATAAATATATAAATATCACTGTTTCACAGACGCATGTAAATATGAATAATAGTGCATCTAAATAATGTATTAAAATAGAATTCATTGTAGCCTATTGGATTGTTATATTTATATATAAATGGTTATAAATACTTTGTTTGTCAAACAATCCTTATTTTTTGTGCGACATGTTTCGCCGTTACACAGACGGCATTATCAAGCTACACTTTACAAACACAAGACACTAACATTAACAACATTTATCAACACTAAAAAACAATAAAAAAGAAGAAGTTATTCTTGTACATTTGTACACGTTATATGATTTAAAACTGTCTTTAAGCAGCCAAATGTTACTCCATCTGGTTCTACTACTTGACTGGATGAAATCTTAGTCTAGGAACACACTATCCGAGAGATCGCCCGGACGGGCCCGAGTGGATCAGATTGTGTTGACAGAACACGCTATCCGAGCGAATGCCCGGAGTCGATCAGTGAACAGTTGTTTTGTCACTATGGAAATTCTGTATTCTGTTTAATTTGTACACTATTTACAGTTTAGTAATCAATTGTTGATTACTTAAATCTGTTGCATAAATATGTATAGGCCTACATTACTTTCATGGTAATCATTCAGAATCACGTTTAAAAAAAGTAGAAGTAATGAATCAATCTGTTTTTTAATTGTATTAAGTTTATACTGTGTTAATAATTTCTTTTTTTTAGTCATAATAAATCATTTTTACCCAGTTTTCTAATCATTTAGAATTTTTTAATATAATTGGTTTTAAAAGAAATTAATAAATCTAAGTAAATATCAAAAGACGACGACATCCCGTAAATGCAAGCCTCAAAATATTTCAGCACACGAGCCACAGGTATGCACAGTTGTATACTCGTCTAGGGTTGAAACAAGACTGCCAATGGCTGAATAGCTCCGTTCTCTTTCCGGGTCCCGGGTGATTGAACGTGTAGTGTGTTCTTTGTCATAAGACACAATGCTTCTCAACTTGGTTCCGAGACTCGGACGGGCTAACTCTCGGCCGAGCGAGTAGAGAATACCCGGACGTGCTTCCGAGACCCGTCCGGGCAAACTGTCGTCCGGGCGTAGTGTGTTCTGCCTCATGCCTCCCTATGCATCACCACTCGGGCCCGGTTCCGAGTAAATCCCGTCCGGACGATCTCTGGTATAGTGTGTCCCTAGCCTAAGGTCTTATCTAGATTTGTGTAGATAGGTCTACCCTTCTCTGTTATGTAGTCTGAGCTTGAGATATACGATTTATTAGATCATATATACCGTTAGAATTAAATTTTAGTTTATCATTTAATATGTTATTTGGGTTGTTTTTAGTGTGTTTATAGATCTCAAACTCCTCTAAGTTCATCCATAATGTTTCCTTTCTGCGTTTTATGCAGTATTTCCATATGGTCTTCTATGTTTTTGTATGTATGGTTGTTATCAATCAGGTGTTCGGCAAATGCGGATGTGGGTGTGTTGGGGTTCTTTTTGGGTAGATGTCCCTTAAATCTTGTTTTAAATGTCCTTCCAGTTTGTCCTATGTAGTATTGTGAACATTCGATACAGTTTAATTTGTATACCCCACTATTACTGTATTTATCATGATTCCCATCCTTTTCATTTATTAATTGACCTAAACTGTTGTCTGTTCTATAAGAAATGTTGTATCCCTGTTTCTTAAATGTATTGCGGGTTTGTTTTTCAAGCAATGGAGAGCATTGCATTGTGATATATTTGTTTTTATTTTTGAAGTGATAACTTCTATTGGCCCGTTGGGCACTTCGACTTGGCTATGTTTTCGAAATCTCGCGTCACGCCAGATTTCTCGCGAGATCTTGCATCACGCCAGATTTCCCGCGAGATCTCGCATCACGCCAGATTTCTCGCGAGATCTCGCTTCACGCTTTTGTTTAGACACAAGTCAGATCGTGGAGAGGGAATATTATTAATATATTATTTACATTTATTAGCATAGCAATCAAATTAACACATAAGAATTAGTTAATAGTACCTGGAGACCGAGCTAAAGCTCGATTATAAGCAGGGTTATGATTTCAATAATAAATATTGGATTATTGAGTTTTGAGGTTAGGCCTATAACATTAAACAACTAAATAAAGGGTATATACAACATTAGGCTTACCTGTAATAAAAATACAGTTTAAAGGATTAACCACAATCTCAACGCTATGCCTCAGAAATAAGTCAGGCCTAAATTAAAGTATTATTTCAATATCGATTTTTTCCTAGGGCCTAGTTCGCTCACGTCAATAACTACTATTATTGCAAATTTCCGTGAACATCGTTTAGGTTAGGCCTATAACATTAAACAACTAAATAAAGGGTATGTTTATTATGTATTCGTTGCCATGGTAACTATAAATAGATACAACATTTTAGGCTTACCTCTAATAAAATATACAGTTTAAAAGAAAGCAGATGATTATTGTAATGGCATTGAAAACATCAGCTGTGCTTTGTATTGTTTAAAATGGACAAATTACATGTGTTGATTTATCATTCTGGGCCTAACCTAAGAATTTTTTCCGAATAAATTTACAAATATTGGAATAAAAAAAGGTTTTTATCGAAATGAATTATAGCCTATGTTACTCAGGGATAGTGTAGCTTTTTATTAGTAAAACTGTTTTTTCAATCGGTTCAGTAGAGCCAGAGATTACCCCCTACATACAAACAAACAAACAAACACACAAACAAACAAACAAACTTTACCTCTTTATAATATGAGTATAGATAAAGGTGTAGGATTAATAATAACCTCAATTTTTTTTTTTTTTTTTTTATTATCAATAACCTTTATATATTATCAATAAATATGTCTACTATTAAATTTTAATGCATCTTATTTATTTTTAATTAGGATGCAACTTAGTTTTTTATTGTTTTTAAATTCCATAACGCAAGTTTTTATTGGTTTGTGTGTGTTGAAACATGTATTGATTCAGTCTAGGACTACCTTAAAATATTATTTTGTATTACGCTGAACATCCGAATCTGTTTTATCTGTTATTATATTCAATAGGTTGGTATGGTAATGCATGTAAATACGTTCAAGAAATATATGTGTTGGATCATCAGTCTAGGCCTAATCTAAAATATATGTTTAATTTATTTTACCTGCCTTAACGGCAACATACACACATAATTTATGTTTTTGTGTACATTTTTGCACAGTACGTTTTGCATGACATAAGTTTCAATTTTCAATTGTCGTTTTTTAGTTTTTCATAATGTTGCTTATTTATTGGTATTACAGCTGTTTGACGCTATATGTTTTAACGCCCAATTTGATCCTGTGAATTTTTTCCGATTAAATTTACAAATATTAAAATAATAAACGGTACCAGGAACTGGCACATACTTTCTCACAAATACATTTAAATTACTAAACAGATTCACTGAGACTTGTAGGGTGGGGTAGGAGAGTTTTTTTTATTAAAGTTGGAGATTAACTAATAAATATTATTATTATTATTATCTAGAGAAAAAACTATTCGATCGATTTCGAAAAAATTTGCACCAAACACGTCAATTAGGTCTTCATAGATGCACGTAAAATGGTTTTGAAATTTTTTTTAAATAACCCGCTTTATGGCTAAAAAACCCCCAAAAACAGTTATTATTATTATTATTATTAGCTAAACGAGAATTTTTAGAAAGATGCGGGTTTCTGTATATGGTAGGGCACATTAAAGGCTACAAATAAGCCAAATTTTATCAAAATCGTTAGAGCCGTTTTTTTATAAAAAAATAATAACTGATTTTTTGGGGGTTTTTTGGCCAAAAAGGGGGTTGTTTTTCAAAATTGTTCAAAACCCTTTTTCGCGCATCTATACAGGCGTACTGGACATGTCTGGTGCAAATTTGGTTGAAATCGATCGAATAGTTTTCTCTCTAGCTTTGTCTACATACAGACATACAGACATACATACAGACATACAGACAGACATTTTGTAAAAACCACTTTTTTGGACTCATGGGGTCCCAAAACGGATATTTCCACAAAAATCTCAACATCGATTTTTTTTGCGATCACTATACTTTCTCTATACTATAGTATAGTGAGAAAGTAAAAAATGTTTTTATCAATATGAATTCTAGGCTATGTTACTCAGGGATAATGTAGCTTTTTATTAAAAGAAATTCAATTGTTTCAGTAGTTCCAGAGAATCCTACATTCAAACAAACAAATTTTACCGCTTTATAATATTAGTATAGACAGTGTGTGTTGTTTTTACATCATCAGATAGCGTTGTTCACAAAAACCTATTTTAAAAGTTGGATACAAATAATTGTTTTATGTTTGAAATCAGCTGATAATGTAAATATTATAGGAAAACCGCTGACTACTGTTATTATTTTTAGTCAATAAAAATATGTAACGGCGCTTTCAGTTTTGTCAAATATTGAGTATATTTTTTGTTGTTTTTGCGTTCTATAGATGTTGCAGTTTTTCTAAAAGTATATAAAAACACGCTTGTATTCAAATGAAAGTTTGTTTCAAAATTTCAAAGCAAACGGTGAAGAACTTTCGGAGATTATCGATTTTGAACAAACGCAATATTTACATTTTTATTTATATAGATTAGTACTAAATTTCTTTCTATTTAAAAATAACATTCCATCTCAAGATTTTCCTGGATCATTAGTTTTGAAAATCTCTCGTTATTATGATTAAACAAAAATATCTATTTATAATGTATATTATTACTTGACAACAATGATAAAGATGGCTAAACCACCACGTGAGTGTTATGAATATCCACTGTACATCAAATTCTTTAAAATACTTATCAAATACAAATATTGTATGAAATAAATATTAATCCACGCTTGCGTTAGTGATACAGATTACACCTGTACAGTGTTGTTAAATCTGTTTCTATTGAAATGGAAGACATAAATATTGCACACAATTAATAAGTAGCACAATAGTTTTAAAATATACATTTTCTAAATAATGTTAGGATCAATAACTCATTTAAAAAGACGACATTATCAAGTTTGAAAATCGATAAAACATATTTATTTGTGAATAGAGTAGACTTAACTAGGCACCTGAGAGTAGAAACACAGATTAAGAATTGGTTAAACCATATTAAAAATATTACAATTTGTAAAATAATAAAAACCCAATTTATAACATAATCTTTCCTTCAAATGAGTTTGATTGATATCATGATTAGTAACCACCATGACCTCTTTCAATAACTACCGACATCGTACTTTACAATTTACTACAACATTGCACATTACTCTGGAACAAAGCAAATCGCTTCCACCATTGTACGTTCAAATTGCATTGTTACACAAAATGCAGCCTTCATACAAGACAAAGAAACTGTTTGTTTTACCAACTGGTTTCCTATGAAGTGTAAACGTCAATGGATGCTGTCAGACCATATGGGTACTGTTCGACCCAGATGCATAATATATTTCCTTACAACAAGCTCCACGACTTTGGCAAAGTTTATCTGTCACACCCTCACTACTTCTAACTTATTGATGGTTCTGTTACTTGTCTTGTGTTCACTTCCTTTATTTTCCGTCCTTTCTCGTCTGTCCTGCCCATTAGAATACTGCATACAATTAAGAAAACGTGCTAAAAACAATTGGAACTGGACGAAAACTTAAAACAAAATCTATATTAGTTTTATCCTAATACTTTAATTAAAAAAAAGAATACAAACAATAATAAATTACTAGTTTTATGTGTTTGGAATAGTTAGTCGACAATTAGAAACCCTATTGCTATAGCAACAAATAAGTAGCCTGTCGATTAAATGCTTAAGAGTAACACATCCCAATTTCTTCTGTATAGAATACTCAGTTTCTTTGTAACCGGTTAGGCAAGTCCATGTATATTGCCTTATGTTCACAACAGATTGTAAGCAATCAGATGTTTGTACACACAACAATAAAAACACTAAACTTATTTGTAGGAATAAATCATTACTACAAATAATGAGTGTTATCCTGTGCTTTGACGTACAAGCGCACCTCCCACCACTTACCTTTAACCTTTTAACAACACAATCTGAAATACTATCACTAATACTAACCATTAAGACTTGTATTTTTCACTTGAGAGTACTTTTAGCTAAAATTTAAAACATTATTCGCGTATTAGTAAAAATAATTTATTTTACACTCAAAATCATTTTTTTTAAACTCCATTTTCATATTACAAGCATTTTCTTATTTCATATGAAAATCCAAATTAATGTCAATGCAATTTGTATAAAAACTACTAACGATTTAAATTGATATTTCTGTAGAGATTTAAAATTTAAACTGACTACAAATTGTACACTTGTTATCGTAGATTATAAAAAAATGTAAAACAATAAATATTTAAAGTATATACCATGTTATAGGGTATTAATTGTGAGTATAAGCAGCCGGTTTACACATTTGCATGATGCTCTCCACAAAATGGCCGACTACATGCTTCCTTTGTATACGCTTTATAGTAAAGTAGCTTGTTTTGTTGACCAGTCATTAGAGAAAAAAAAGGTGGTTTTTGCTAAAACATTTATCAGCAAACCTATTGCGTCAAGACTTGATGAATAGTTAGTAGATGAAAATAGCACCTTCGGAAACAATGATTTTTTATTGTGGAATTTTCAAAACATCAAAACCCAGAAAGAAATTTTTCTTTTTTTCTCATATTTTGTAAATCGGTGTATGAAGCGGTACACTTTCGATGGAAAAGTTGTAGTAAATTTTAAAAAATATAAAATGGGGCATTGTAAGTCGTAATCGATTCATTTTTTACTGAAAAAATTACAAAATCACAGGGAAAATAGCATTTTTTTTAAATTTATAATGTTGACTTTTTAAAAGTTAAAGTTTTGTAATTGTGTAAAATTACAGTTATTGGCATTTAGATTAACCACGCACAAAGTGGGCCCCGTCAGATATATTTAAACTAAAAAACCACGCTTTCATCAGATTTAAGAATGTATTTAGTGCTGCACTTTGCTTAATGTTTTTTGGAATTAAGTTAAACATTCTAAGCGCAACAAATGAATACAATTTAATATATGCAGCCGAACTAGGTTTCGTAGCTGCACAAATGTACTGTTTCTTAGGCATTCTATACGTTTATTTTTCAAAGCAGGTTTAGTTTTGAAAACAACTGCGAATATAAACATCTTTATAAAACATCTTTATAACATCTTTATAGGACTCATAATTTTAAGGGGAGTCGGACAATACAAATTCGATAAATATTCAATTTAGATTTTTTTGTCTAAATGTATTCTATGGTTTATTAGCATTATTATAAGACTTGTACTATTCAAATCGGACAAGCATTTTTTTATTTATGGCACAATTTGTAAAAGGATGCATGGCCGTTTTTAACTTGAGGTAGCGCGCTCAATTTCAGCACGCTCTCAAATGAAACACCGTTAACCTCCTATAACCATAATGAACATTTGCATTTACCTCGTATTGTTATGGAGCAAATGAAACCTATTTGAAAGATTTAGCTCACCCTGACTTGCTAAAAAGATGTCTTCATGGAGGCACCCAAACGCTTGTGAATCTTTCAACAGCGTCATTTGGTCTAGGCTACCTAAAACCACCTTCATTCTCAAAAATATGTTCGAATTTGGTATTTATGAGGCTATAGCTACATACCATGAGAGAACATTGTTAAATGTCAAATTTTTAGTAAATTGCGATTTTTCTCACTTAAAGCACTTTATCTTGGGAACCATTAGAGATATCTTCTTGATTTTTTTTTAAATTTGTTCATCTACCCTAGGAGCACATTTTACGAACAGGAAATATTTATAAATAGCCTACTTTAAAACTACTATGTATTTAAATGTGATTGTACACAAAAAAAACTAACATTAAAAAAAATCATTAATAAAAAACCAAGAGAGATTTTTAAATTCCCTGTGCTTAAAATGTGGTCCTAAATAGATGATGAAATTTAAAAAAATCAATATGATATTTCTAATGGTTCTCAAGAAAAAGGAGCTTAAAGATGTACAAATTAACATGGGGTTTATAGGACGATCCGACTCCCCTTAAATAACAGCAAAGAGTGTTGATATTTAGTATGGTTAGTGATGATGTAAATACACTTTTTCTGAAGAGTGGTTCAAACCCACATTCTATTCTCCTATGAATAAATGAAGTCTTCAAATTCACTACCAACAAATAGTAGTTCAAAATCTGATAATTTTTCTAGTGACGCAATAATTATGTTTATTTTGGACGGATTTTGTTCCATGACTCCCAGTCTCTACAATTCGTTCTCAGAAAAGAAATCTCGAACTAATTTTTGTTTCACAATATTTACAAAATGAGTGCAAAAGTGATATAAAATGAACAAAACACATTATTTAGAAGCTATTTATGTTTATATATTCACACGAATGCAACGAATACATATATAGAGTACTAAAAGAGTGTACTAAAAGAAAAACTTGGACAATTATTGTTATTACACTATGTAAATTAAAAATAAAGTTTGAATAAGGGCGATATTTTAACATAATAGTTTAAGGGTGATATTTAACATGTTATACATTGATGAATTTACATGAAAACACATATATATCACTAACTAAAATATGAGATGTGAGTGTCCTCGCAAAAAGCTACATTAGTCATTCGTTACATTGTAGCCTACCATCACGGTTTCTGTACACAAATCCTCAACACACAGGCCAAAAGCCTGCAGCTGACAGTTACCAGGACGTTTACAACCCAAGGTCGCGCGTTTAGGTGTTGCCATAAAACTTTACAATGGTTTTAAAATTTACGAAAGGTTAGTGTTTAAAGAATAAATAACATTGCTAGAATTACAACCCTATTCACGGTGTTTCTTGTAAGCGAAGTCCACGTAGACATTAGGGACATTCATATTACAGACAAAAGTTAGTTGCAACTCAATACAGTTTATTGCGGGATGTGTGAGCGATGGTTGCAGCAGAAATAATTTCGGCACCTACTTGAAGACAATCTATGGCATATTGCAAAGATTTTAAAATGTATCAATTTGATAAATGCGTATGTACACGAACATGAACTGTTTACAAATTGGTACACTTAATAAAAAATATTACTGTAAACATAAAGTTTATGATAGAAATTCTATTAAATACACAAGTTTTTAATGTTCTAAATTAATAACTGCTACGCCTACAACTACTCGAATATTGACATGTGATCTATAAAAATCACAAATACTTTTAACAATTTGCTTGATAACCTAAGTAAGTTAAACTCGAGAAATGGAACCAAACCATTATTTACAGCTTTAGAAATAATGATCTCTCTTTTATGTCTTTCGTCTATTTTTGTTACCAGCTCTTACGTACAACCTAATGCGAATACTGTATAATAAGTGTACAATGTTGTCCTTTACTAAATGTTTTTCAAATACTGCATATGGTACTAGCTGAACCGTGCGAATATTTCGCATGTTAGTAGTAGGCCTACTTACCTGCTTTAATACATTGATTTAACTAAGTAAATTACGTTTACTTATTTACGGTGGTTTAATTTGACAACAGTTTATAACGATTTATAACGCTTATCGTTGATTTAGTTTGATTGATTTGAGTGATAGATTACACTTGCAGATGGTTATGGAATGTAAAACATCTAAATAACAGCTGTCATGTTAGTTAAACGAATTGTTAATAGATGGCGCCTTTCAATAGGAACCATATGAACTACCTAACAGCTGTCATGTTAGTTAAACAGATTGTTAATATATAGCGACTTTCATTAGGAACCATATAAAGTATAACATAAATGTGTTTTTAATAAATGTTTGTAATAAAATATGAATTTTAAGCTATTTGTCTATTTTCGTCTATAGCGAGGAACATAAGCTTTAAAATGATGCTTGAATAAATAATTTTGATGAAGAAATAAGGGAGTTACCTATTAGCAACAAAAAAAATATTTGAGAAATAAAATATAAAGATTTAATTCATTTTCTCTCTTCCTCAAAATTGTTCGTCGCAAAAATTGCAGTATATTTTTAAATACATAATAATTATTATAACCCGGCCACCGTTGGGAACTTGTTTAGTTTAAAACAAACATTAAATGAGTTCTTACTATATTTTCTAGTGTGTATTAAAAATCAATATCAACGATTTTGAAAATCAGTTTACAAAATGGTAGCAATATTGTTAATGGAAGTTTTTTAATTGGTTCTTGCGCTAGTGAATTTTGCACATACATCTTGACATCTTGACTGCTTGACCAAACCGTTTTCATAAAAATCTGATTGTTTTCATGCTACAATTTAGTATCAATTTGTTCGAGTTTTACTTATTTAGTTTTCAGACTGTCTAAAACAAATTTCAACTATAAAGGTGTAAATATTATTCTGAAAATGTCCCTTGCCACTCCTGATGTAAAAACACCTGAATGCAGGAACGTGTTCCTACATATTCTATTCTGTAGTTTGACAGTATTTGTTTACGTATTTCTATAAAAATCCAATAAATACTGCAGGTGTGGTGACAGTGAATATCCGTTGCATCCTGCCAGAGCCGAATGCTTTTATAAAAACTAGATTTTAAATGGAGGGAACATCCGTCGGTACATTTACCACAGAAAGGAAACACTTTTTCACAATAAATAATACCAATCTAAATATAAATTGTGTATTATCTTTAATTTTGTCTATTCCTTTTTCCCTCTCTCAATCATTAAAATAAAATATCTAATTTTATATTACCAACTTTTATATTTGAAAGAGGACGAAGGCAATTATTTTATTAAAATGTTACATTGAATAGAATGTCTGAGGTAGATAAATAAACGCATCGCTGGTTCTCTATTTGCGAAGCTAACACATTACAAATGTTTGCTTTATTTTAGCCAGGTTCTAGACATTCAGACACTAATAACATGTTTATTTTTTGTTTCATTTAAGTAAATGGTAAACATTTTTTGTAACCTGAATTCTTCAAATTTTGTTTGGGTATAGTAAGGTGCAGTTTTAAAATGAAAAAAATGTTTGTTAAGTTAATGACTTAGTGTTATACGTAAATACATATAATAAAAAAAAAAAACACAGAATTATTTAGATTATTTCCGTTTACTACATAATTTATAACTTTAAGGAAATAGGTATGCAACAACATTTCAAGCTTGATTCTTAGATATACTAAAATAATATTTAAACATATTACTATAGTATAGCTAGTTTTATGATTTTATATTAGAGCTTTTAAGGATAACATTAAAATCGGCTACTTCTGCCCAGAAACTAAAAATCTGTTTAAATAATGCTATATATAAATGTAACCGTTTATTAAAATATCTATTCATGAATCACTGTGTCTAGAAGTGTACAGTTTTAAGTATTAATGTTTGTAGCTTTTAGAACAACAAACTCAAATAAAATCAGAAAGCTGGTCATGATCATTATTATTAAAACATTGATGTGTGCCAAAAGATTACAAACAACACCCAAGCCTGTATTTAATCTGTTTCCGGTTACTTATAGCAATGACTACATATTTGAAATAAACATTGTTTGTCTCTTGAAATTTTGTTCTAAAAACTCTTCCTTTTCGAGATATTAGCAACTTTACGTCGATTTATTTCAACACGTTTTTGGCCGCCATTTTGTTTTGGGTGGTCCGATTTTTATTTTCTTTATGTCGTTTTCCTAGTTTTAAATATACCTTAAAATAAAGTATTACATGACCATACTTCCCATTTAAAAATTTTGAGTTGCCCCCAAAATCTTCCATTTTTAGGGGACACTCAAAATTTCCGATTGCTTCAAAAGATACTTTGGGTTAAGTTAGTATTGTTCCCCAAAGGATGTTTGTTTGTTTTAACAAACACAAAAGTTAAAGGGGGAGGGGGAGTGGGACTTTTAAGACACCTGGTACTATTGGACGTTCTAACCTTAATGTTACTATGTTTATTTTGAACATGTTATTATAATACAGGCTGAAAGTATTTCAATATAGTGGAGTTTTTCCAAAGTAAAATGTCGATTCCTTTAAACAGTTTAGCACAAGGGAAGGAATTGTACTAAAGTTTAACGGTCACCCAGTGCGACGTCGCGGTACAAAGTGATGGATCAGAACGTCGCGTCGCGGTGCTCCAATGTTTAGTGTATGTGTTACTCTCATCCCGAGCTGTGCGTTAAAGTCTCTCCGACGTAGTGTTACGAAAAACGTGTTGTTGGTTAATAGTGATTTTTTAGTGGATGTGCTGACACTCGTATACTTTAATTCTTAATTTATTGCTGCTATTATATTATATTTTCAAAATGAACTGTGTATATTTTAAATCATTTTTTTAATACTTGAGCAAAAATATTTGTTGGATAAATTAAAGATAAATAAGATAATTAAATTTAAGATAACTATGGAATGAATAATACTACCTTTTACAAAATAAATACCATTTAATATAAAATATAGTGATGATGTTTTTAAACAACCGTTGTATTGGTTTTTTTAAATGTGATTTTATGTAAAACTTTCTCTTTTTTGTTTAAAGACAAGTTGTTAAGATTTCAAAGTAAAGATAGTGTAGAGAATCTAAGAAACATTATTTTAAGTTAATAAAATTATAAAGGTTTTTTGTAACTCAAACTCAGTTATTCCTTATCTGCCAAAATTTAAAATGTAGATTTTAAATAAAACTGAAAAGTATATTTAATGTTTACTGAGCAACACACATTTACCGAGTTTAGTAACATACAACATAGTGAGTTATGTCAAAATAATAAGTGCTACAAGACACTTTCTTGTTTCATAATCAGTCAAATAACGTGTTTCAAATTTTGACCTAGTGTTCAGTACATTATGCAATATATAGTAAGATTGTTTTATTGATTCTATTAACACACATTATAGTGAGTTATTTCTAAACAACAATTCCTAACATAAACTTTGCTTGTTGTTCTATGAGATGTAATATAACACTGTGTAAATGACAGCATATCGGTTTCAAGTGAAAATACAAGTTACATCCGTAGGACTTTTATAATAAAACAATGGCGATAGTGATTTCGTCTCGTTCTAAAATTGTGACGGGAGTGCTGTTGACCGGTTTCGTCATTATTCTGGTCATTATCGTAGGCAGTGCTTCGGGTTGGTTTAACTCAACTCCTCAGACGGGATTATCCACGCCTTACAAAGGACGAAAACACCTGCACAGTATATACTTCGGCAATCAGGTAATTGCATAGTTTAGTCTGTTTTAGGTTTAGTATCTGTGGCTATATTTTAGGGAAAATGTTTTATTATTTTCTTCAAAGTATCGATTGACAAAAGTAAAGTATGTCATAATAATAACTTAACAAGTGTTTACTGTCGTAACCCAATCTGGACTGAAGTGCGAACAAACATAACTATTGCTGTTGCGCCACCAAGAGAAGTAATACGGAACTAGCCGACCCGTGCGAATATTTTAATTTGATTGATTTGTGTGATAGATTACACTTGCATATAGAATGTAAACAAGCTAACTAACAGCTCTCATGATGCTTAAACGGATTATTAATAGATTACGCCTTTCATTAGGAATCATATGAACTTACAAATTAAAGTTTTTTTAATACAATTTGTTTAACTGAAACATTAATTTTAAGATATTTCTCTATTTTTCGTCGATAGCGGAGAACATAAGTTTTGAAATTTGGTTTAATCATAAATGTTGATCAGAATTAAGGTAGATATGGCGTGGCTACAAAAAACACATTTAAGAAATATATAATATGTAAATTTTTAATGGTTTTTTAAAAAGAAAACATTAGTTTTAAGTTATTTGTCTATTGTTTGTCAATAGCGGGGAACAAAAGCATTAAAACGATGTTTGAATTATTAATTTTAATGAAAAATAAAGAAAGTCTTATCGTTGCCACAAAAAAATTTTCATTTCACATTTTCGAAATAAAATATATGATATTTGTAAAGCTTATTTAGAGTAAAAAATAAAATTTCTTTAACAAATTAAAATGTTGAACACATTTTAATATTAACCCCAGTCTTAATAATAATCATATAGGACAATCTTAGCCTGAAATTTTATTGAGGTATTGAAGATTAGTCCTCTGTTTTATCTTTTCTTGTTTGCAACTGGTTGTTATGGTATTAATAATAACAAACTTACTATTTAAATCCTAAACATGTTTTTTTATCCAATTTTCGATCATATTACCCAACTTTAGCATAAATCAATTTTGTTTAGTGCAAAAACATAATTACGAAACACAATAATTAGGTATTGTCAATGTGTTCTTCATGAAATTGTGTTCACAACTCGGTAACAATAATATAGATGAAACAATTGATTTATTGAATTTATAATATTATACAGATAACTGTTTCAAATTTAGTATTAAAATTTTATTACAGATTATATAATTATAATATACTCAAGAAAAGATATTTTTTGGAGTTATATTGTACTGGTTTGTTTCTTCGGCAAGAATAGACTGTTCATTTTTAAAACGAAATAACAATACCATTTCAAAAGCATTACTTTTAAAATTTGTGTGCTGTGTTTGCATGGTTATTATTAAGAATTAATTTTACTAATTTCAACAGATTATTACTTATTCACAATTATATTCAACTTAATTTTGTTAATCGGGTTCAGATGAACGTTAAATCATTTTAGCTCTTCTACTGAAGGTTTCAGAAATATCTGGCAGACGTTTGTATACTACAATGGGAAAGTTGGGGTAAAGTTTATAAGCATTGAACTTACGTGCCTTCAGGAGTTAAGTTCCCGCAGAAACCACATTATCCCCACGTAAGCTGCGGGCGCAACGAAATACGGACTATAAGGCCAATGGGATAACTGGATATTGATGCTCTTATTGTATACGGAGATGTTTGATCAATAGTATTAGTATTTTAAATATATTAATACATACACCACATATATAACCTATATTCTATCATTTGTATGTGTTTCTAATTCTACTTTCTGCTTAGCTCTACCTGTGCCTACTTCTATATCCGCCTTTCTCTATATCTAATTCGCTCTCTGCCTCTGTCTGCTTCTATCTATGCCTCTGCTTTCATCTACTTCTGTTTCTGCAAACCTATATGTCTACATTTGAACATTTGAATCTACCTCTACCTCTGCCTCTCTCTACCTCTACCTCTGCCTTTGCCTCTGTATCTACTTCTGCGTCGTTCTCGTCGTTATCTCTATGTCTATCTCAAAGATGTTGGATGATGTAACTTTTTAACATTTGTAGAATATGTAGAGTAATTTGTTTAACTATTACCCTTTAAAACCCTTTAAGGAGTATGGACGTTCTGGAACGTCCTGTTCAACTGGTTCTTAAAGATTATGGTTTTGGTTAACAATTAATTAATGTAAAGGAGTAAAAAAAAAACTAAAACTTTCACAGATCTCAAAAGTTTTATGTATTTAGCATTAAAAATAAACATGTTTATAATATTTTAAACACAATAAGCCATCTTGTACAATTTTTATAAACCAAAAGTTTTTTTTGTGTGGAAAATTTCAAAACAAGGGTAAATGCATAGACCAACATTACATTCTTCACATTGAAAGGTACTGTCTTTCCTCTTTTTTTGCTTTGTGCAAACAACACACTTCCTCTGTGTTTTCCTTGTCTGTCCCTCAGGTGTTGAAGTTGGCCGGGGGAAGTAACGTCCCGTCAGGCGCAGGAGGAGGTTACCACTGCAATTCCGTGGAACTAGTGCCACATCTTCTTTTGTTGTGTGATGGTTTTCTAATAGCTGTCTGATTAGATTTATTCTAAACTCTAAAAGACCAGTTTTTGTTTTTGTGTGTAGTCTAAACATGTGATAGGAGTTCAATCCTGGATATGGAAAAACAACTTCCTATACCATTTAGTTGATTTTCGCGCAGAATCATTGAAGGAGATCATCATGTCTGTCTTATCAACAGCACCCATATTCTTGTTATATTCGACCACTGCTTCGGGCTTTTGAGTAGTTTTCCCGTGCTTAGTGACATGGATCATTGCGTGGGGGTGTGCTGTGCTAAGCATTGTTACTTCACGCTTATCGCACCATCGGACTACAATAATTTCTTTGTTGTTTCTTAGAGTTTTGTCACCCTTTTTCATCTTTTTTTTTTTTTTTGGCAAACAAGGCATGTTTTTTCAAGACTGTACCACATGCTCCAGTAGAATTGTCTTGTAACCACTGGTACAGATCAGGGCTGGAATACCAGTTGTCTAAATAAAGAATGTGATTTTTACCCAGAAACGGCTGTATTAGAGTTCTCACTACTTGAGCTGATAATCCAACTTCATTTTCTGTAGCACTGTAATTGGTATTTTCCCCTGTGTAAACAAGAAAATCAAAGACTAGGCCTGTTTCACTATCACAGAGTACAAAAAGTTTTATGCCAAAACGATTCCGCTTAGAAGGAATGCATTGCTTGAATCCCAGCCGGCCTTTCCAAAGCATAAGACTTTCGTCTATTTTTGGGGTTTTTTGGCCATTAAAGGAGTTGTTTTTCAAAAATTTTCAAAACCATTTTTAATGGCCAAAAAACCCCCAAAAATCAGATATTATTATTAGGTAAACGAGAATTTTTAGAAAGATGTGGTTTTTTGCATATGGTAGGCTACATTAAAGGCTATAAATAAGCCAAATTTTATAAAAATCGTTAGAGACGTTTTTTATAAAAAATTATAACTGATTTTTTTGCCAAAATGGGGTTGTTTTTTAAAAAATGTTCAAAACCTTTTTTCGTGCATCTATACAGGCCTAATTGACGTGTTTGGTGCAAATTTGTTTGAAATCGATTGAATAGTTTTATCTCTAGCTAATAACAATAATATCTATTAATTAATCTCCTAGTTTAAAATCACCTCTCCTACCCCACCTACAATAATGAAGTCACTGTGAATCTGTTTAATAATTTAAATATGTTTGTGAGAAAGTATGTGCCAGTTTCTGTTACCGTTTATTTTTTTAATCTTCAAAATTACATTTAAATCGTTTAAGTATGTTTAAAACTGTTTCAGTAGCGCTCATTCGAAATCCCGTCATTCTTTTTAAAACAGCCTGTATATATAGGTATAGGGAGTTTGTCTTTAACAATTTCAAATTTATTCCTCAGAAAATACAGAAGATTGCGATATTCAGTTTAAATGTACAGTTAATTAGATTCCAAGTGCCTTGTGGCTGTTGGATGAGTAGTACATTTTTACATAAAATCTCCACATCTTCGCATCTCGCAGTCCTTACAAAATCTCATGAACTATTTATTAGCGAATTTCCATAGGAAAACTGAGCTATTGCTGTGGCCCTTATGGTAAGACCCAAGATCGGGAGTAGTAAATGAGCACCTATCATGGTCCCCAGAACACGTTTTGGGGTGTCAATAAAAATCATATACATAGAGTCTATATATGTATATATGTTTTCGCACTCTAGCGGCCGCATTTTAATTCCGATTTGGTCCAAATTTCGTATACACATATTGTTTGTATATGTCGCTCGGACGAGATCGTTAGCCAAAAAAATGCAACAATCGGAAGCACGTTTTTTGACCGGAAGTAGTTATTTTTTTGGATTTTTCCTACGAAAATGAATTTGTTTTTGAGTTTTTTTCTACAAATATAAATGTAGGATGTTATTCTGCACAGTTTTTTTTCTACGCGACCTTATAGATCAAAACGTGGTATTCGATCAAAACGTAAAATACCATAGAAGTGTCCGGTTCAAAGCCATGTGGTGGATTCTACCGTGGGGTTGGCGTGCGAAGATTATGTACTGAAGATACTACCAATACGGGGGTTGGCGTGCAAAGCACGCAACGCTTTGTGTGTTGAAGACACTAACAATACGGGGGTTGGCGTGGTCGAATTATTATACTCATACAGTTACCAAGGGAGAACGATTTGTGTGTTTTGAAATCCGGTTCGCGCTAGGAATATCAAGGCATGTGCTTTTTTATTTCAATATTTGTATACCGGTGAAGTCTAATACCCGTTGTGTCAAGTCAAAAAGTGCTACTGCAGCAACGAAAAGGTAGACACAAATAAAAATCAGCCAAGGACAATATTGCAAAAGTTGTTGTCTTTCGTTGAGATAACAGTAATTACCCTATACTTAAGTTTGGCTTACTTGTCTCGCCTTAAAAACACTGCATCTTCCAGAAAAAAAACATGATGAAAATTTAAAATATCTTAAAGTGTGAAAAAAAGTAAGTAAGAAGCTGAATTAGACAAAAACCAAACATGGTAAGTATAATAATTTTTTTCTGAAATACTTTTTAATATATCATTATTATGTGATATGTTTTGTTATAATTAATTAAACGTGGTGTTAGGTAAAATATATTTTTGTAAAATTTAATTTATTTTCAATGGATAATTAGGCTTAATCAATTAATTGTAATAGTTTGATAGTGACAAACTAAAACTCAATCTTCAGTAATACCAAATAATTTTGAACTAAATGTAGTAGTATGTTACCTTCTTCATAACTACCTTCAGTTGTTCACTGGTTTAATTCCTGATTTTGCATAATTTTTCAATTGCACATACCTATTTATTTAAAGTAGCACAAAGGCTCATTTCTCTTTAAATTTTGAAATGTGGCTAGGGAGAAGGGGATACGTTGGCATTCCAGATCTTTTCTGGGACCTTCCAATTTAGGACGAATTGAATCTATTATATAAAAATCTCGTGTCACAGTGTTTGTTATCGAACTCCTCCAAAACGGCTTCACCGATTATTATGAAATTTTTTTGTATATTTGGTAGGTCTGAGAATAGGTCGCAGGCTATTTTTATACCCCTAGGTGATAACGGTAGTTAGTAACATCCCCTAATACAATAAATATTACTTTTCATACTTTCCTTAAAGCTAGAGAGCTGAAATTTTGTTCACTTATGTCTTACAAGATACATATAAAATATAATCCAGTTTTATATTTTGTCACGTTCTGCTAAAGTGTGAAAATGTAGTAACAACCCCTAAAACTATTAATATTAATTGAATGCCGCCTAGAACCGTGAAATTTGGCACACATATTCAACATAGGTGCTAGAGGTACACTAAGAAAGCATGTCAAAATATTTGGCTTTTAAGGGTTGAAACAACGCCTAAAACAATAAATATTGTTTGTTATACTTTCCTTAAAACTAGAAAGCTGAAGTTTTGTACATTTATTTCTTACAAGATACATATAAATAATAAACCAATTTTACTTTTCGTTACTTGCTGCTAAGAGTGAAAATGTGAGAACAACCCCTAAAAACAGTAAATATAAATTTTTATACTTTCATTAAAGCTAGAGAGATGACAATTTGTCAATTTCTTTCTTTTAAAATACATATAAAATATAAACCACTTTTACATTTTGTCACGTTCTGCTAAGGAAGGGGTGGACAAGTAGTATCAACCCCTAAAACCATTAATATTAATTTAATGCCGCCTAGGAACGTGAAATTTGCTTCACATATTCAACATACGCGCTAGGGACACTCTAAGAAAGGATTTAAAAATGTTTGGCTTTTAAAGGTTGAAAAAACGCCTAACACAATAAATAATGTTTGTTATACTTTTCTTAAAGCTAGAAAGCTGAAGTTTTGCACATTTATTTCTTCCAAGATACATATAAAAAATAAACCAGTTTTGCATTTGGTTATGTGCGGCTAAAGGGTGAACATGTGATAACAACCATTAAAAACAATAAATGTACATTTTTATACTTTTTAAAGCTAGAGAGCTGACATTTTATTCATTTATTTCTCACAAGATACACATAAAAAACACAGTTTTACATTTTGTCACGTTCTGCTAAGGGGTAGAAATGTAGTAACAACCCCTAAAACAATAAATAGCCTATTAATTAATTTGTGAATTTCATGGTTTTATACAATATTTACAACAGAGGTTATTTATTGCGTAAATTTATATGATTATGTTTAGTGATTAATTTATATTAAGATATATAAAAAATAGAACTTTTAACAAAGTAAATGTAAATGTTAAGAACAATTCACGTGTTTTGTTGGAGAAGGCAGTGAAGTCAAATTGCAAAAAATCATATACAAGTGCTGCATTATCTTAAATCAATGTAAATGATTGATCTATCTTAATAAGTAATGGTACAATCACGTGCAATTAGTACTATTTGATCTCATGAAAGATGCATTGAAAGTTTAGTTTGAATTTTGCTTTTTACTCGTTCATGTAAAAACATGCAGTATCATGGTGCAATACTTTTGAAAACAAAAACATTTAAAAATATGAAGATACCTAAATGTGCAAAGAAGTAAACATTCTGATGTATTAAATGAAAAAAGCATAACATATAGTTGTATCTCGATATAGTTTCATTCTATGAGTGATACTTTGCTTTTTTTTAAGGCTATATTCTTTATAACGATACATTCCGAGCCGAGCGGTACCGATATAGTATACTATTAAATCCTTACAGAGAGTTAGCACACGAGCATACAACAACTAACAATTTGATAGAATTTTTTTATTTACTATCTGGCCCGATCCGGCTTTGCACGGATAGACAAATCAAAGTTAAATGTATATTAACAAAAAATATATTATATCAATAAATATATTACACTATATATTTCTTATGGGGATTTTTAGTAACTTTGAACCCTCCCCCACACCTTCCCTAAAATTTTGAATATTTTGACACCCTTTCTTAGATAGTACCTACGGCTCTAGAGGAAGCTACATACCAAATTTCATTCCAATCCGTTGGGTGGTTTTAGTAACTTTTACCACACCCAACCCCCTCTAAAATTTCTAATTTAAAAAAAATCTTTCTTAGAGAGCACCTATGGCCCTAGAGGAAGCTACATACCAAATTTCGTTCCAATCCGTTCAGTGGTTTTGGAGAAATCGTGATTTAGTAACTTTTACCCCCCTCCCCCCCTAAGATTTCGACTTTTTTGGAAACCTTTCTTAGTGAGCACCTATAGCCTTAGAGGAAGCTACATATTAAATTCCGTTCCAATCCGTTCAGTAGTTTTGGAGAAATCGTGATCAGTGAGTCAGTGGATTTGGCTTTTATATACAGGGTGGTTATAAAGTCACTCCCACCTTTAACTTTTGTATTTGTTAAAACAAACAAAAAATATCCTTTAGGGAACGATACTAACTTAACCCAAAGTATTTTTTGAAGCAATCAGAAATTTTGAGTGACCCCTAAAAATGGAGGAATTTGGGGGCAACTCAAAATTTTTAAATGGGAAGTTTGGTCATGTGATGCCTCATTTTAAAGGTATATTTAAGACTAGAAAAATGACATAAATAAAATAAAAATCGGACCACCCAAAACAAAATGGTGGCCCTATACGTGTTGAAATAAATCGTCATAAAGTTGCTATATCTCGAAAAGGAAGAGTTTTTAGAAAAAAATTTAAGAGACAAAAATGTTTATTTCAAAGTGCTTGACCTGACCTAAAAAATTGCTTCCAAATAGATTTTGTAAATTTTATTTTTACTCCTCAATCTTGGAAAATTTAGTAAAAAATAAAATTTGCAAAATGATTTGGAAGCAATTTTTTAGGTCAAGCACTTTCAAATAAACCTTTTTTGTCTCTTGAAATTTAATTTAATTCGTATAATGTAACATTACATAAGTATGACTTAATTTCTCATCAGAATAACTTTATAAATACTTCATAATGGTTTACCTGTATAAATTTGGAAATACTTTATACACTCATTTTTCTCTGCATACTATAAAACAGTCTGTAAATACATTGCATTGGAAAGTCATTGGAACAGTGTGTGTACATTTCAGTGTAATTTCTCTTTCATATTCCTTTCACCAAGATAGTAAAGTTTATAATTAATTGATTCATACTTTGCAGTTGATACTACTTATTTATGTTGTGCACATACAGCTACAAAAACCTACACCATGTTTCTACTTTGATAAAACATAACCAACTGTTAATAATTAAACACAATTTCTTAGAAAAAGCTGTTCATCCTACGAACTAAACACAAATAGAATTTGTATTTTGAATCTGTATATATGTCATCGCAGATAATTCAATTTATTTCAACAAAAATACCATATTAGCATGAAACAATTTAATGATAACATATTTTATTAGGTATACAAAAAAATGTTAACTAGTAGGTATTTTTGTAATTTGTAAAGGTATTGTTTAAGAAGTTTAAACTAAAATTAAAACTAATACATAGGTATACATTCACCTTGTTTCTGTAACATTTTTACTCATCTTTAGAGGTTGAAGATTAAAGACCAAATTGAAGAATTCACGCTTTTATTTTTGTAAAGTTTAAAAATTATAAATGTTTACCCAATCATTTTATTTATTTATCTGTAGAATTGTAATCAAATTAAATTTACGAATTTTGCATGAACATAACAGAGTTAAATAATTGGTGGTTATCACTAAATAGGCTTACACCAACTTTTTTTACTATACAAATTTGTTTTCTTTTTGGTATGTATCATTTCAGTATCAATTATGGTTTTCGAAACTGTAAGTTAAACTTTTTGAGTCACAAAAAAAGAAACTTACGATACTACTTGTGCCTACTTTGGGTGTTGACTGCTTGAATTTGTTTACGTAATTCCATTTAAATTCAATTCAACAATAACTGCATGAATAATTATCTCAACATTAAGCGTTATATTATCCATTGCCGTATATCAATATACAAACCTCAACGTTAATTTCAAGAAATTTTACGTTGTTAAAATTTACCGCAGCAATATAAATCTTTTCCTTTACAAAATAAAATAATTATAAAACATTTTCTCTTCTGTCTTTCATTATTTCAAACTCCTTTCCTTACTCTCTTACCCATTGAAAATTAAATATCTATTTAACGACCATCAACGATTATATCTGAAAGAAGATGAAGCCAATTATTTTATACAAAAATATTTCAATGAATACAATGTTTGAGGTAGGTAAATAAACGCATCGCTGGTTTTATTTTTAAAGCATATAAACGCCACGAAAGCAGTTTGCGTAACTCTCTTATACACAGGAATGTTTGTTTTCATTTAGCAAAGCTATAGAACCATTCAGCAATTAACTACATATTAATTTTTGTTTTATTTGCGTAAGAACTAAATGTTGTGTAGTTAATTAATTTTAGGTGGCTGAGGTTTTATTTATAAAAGAATACGAGTTACTTATATTACTATAAATACAACAAGGATAACTTTTATAGATATAAAAATATGATACAGGAAAATAAAACATTTAAATATAACTGTTTTTGTCAGCCGAATTTTCGTTTTCTTACGATTTGTTTCTCAAATTATTATCGCTTTGCCAATAAAAAAATAATCAAATCTTCCACGATTAAGTTTCAGCTATTAAATATTTGGGTCATGTGAACTTTTGCAGTAACTTATATCCATTTTCGACTATTACACACAAAAATAAAATTAAAAAAGAATCACATTCAACTTAAATAAATGAAGGGTCCAGGGAAAGAACATGTTCAGTCACATTTTCAATATTTTACAGGACAGCCATTTAAAAGTTTAACGAGTTTTTAAACATCTTTCTATAGTAATGAAATGTAAAAAAAAATACTATTTAAATATGTTACTTATATTAAAACACATATATCATTGTAACAAATGTTATTTTTAATAACTAAAAGTGTAACGTAAAAAATAATAAAAAGTCACAGGACTGAACATGTTTTTTCCCTGTAAGGCAAGAAATTATGCTTTAAAATAGTCAAAACTAAAACTTTACTTTACAAACATCTTAACATTTTAATAATTTATTCATCATATTAACTTAAATTTTAAGTTCTTCAAAATATTTTATGGCTTGCGGGTTTGTGCAGAAGTTTTTCAGTGATTGAAGATCTTGATATTTTGCTTGAGATATAGCCAATGGTCCTGTAAGTAAACAAACCCATTAATCTCGCCAATCTGAATGCTGTTTAAAAAGTTTAAAAAATATTTGCATCTAATTTTTTATGTTGAATTGTTTATACTTTTTAACACCATTATTAATCAAAGTTTACTATTACATGGACTGGAGTAGTTCCACATTGTTTCTAAACGAAATTAGAACTATTAGAACATTATGCTTTCAATAACTTACCCTCATATGCCAGATTTGGAAGGATGAATTCACCATCTTCAACTCTCTGCAATGGCTCAAGACCTCTTCGTTTAAGCCTTTTTTCATTTGGTGGTCTCATAGGATTTTTTTTCCATGGTCCACCGTACAGTGTTTTGTAGCTCATGAAAACAGGCTCGGCTTGTTGAACTTTAAAAACTTTAATCGGACGAGTTTTGCAGCCCAGTTTTTGATTGTACACTTTTTCTAGGTGGACTCCCCACTCCTTCACCATGTCTTGCTTTACTTCAATTACATCAAATGGCGTTGGTTTCTTTCTGCAATTGAGCAGAGCTTCAGCCCAATCCTGTGGCAGCTGAGCCTCGTGATTTTGCGGAATTAGCGCAGAGTTCTTATTGCATTCATTATAGGAGTGGCCTCTAACAGGAAAGGTGCACGTTACACTTTTCAACTTTTTTTCTTTTACAACAACATGGTGAAAGAATTTGAAAACAATGTTGTTTTTATTTTGACCAGAGCAAGAATCGCAAAAAGCCTGTACATCAGTCACTTGAGGGTCAAGAATGTTGTAAATAAAGTGATGGAGAAAGGAGCATACCTCATCACTTCCTTTGTTAGCTGTATTTTCTGGATATATATAAAAAACACTATGTCCAGTAGACAATATGTGGATGTTAAAAATGAAAATAGACAACTGACGTTTATAATAGACGTCGTTCGTTGTAATGTTTGGTACATGATAGTTTTTGGTATAGTCAAAAACTATTGCTTCTTTACTTTTGTCTATTCTTGAGTGTTTCTTTGCATTTCTTTTCAACTTGTACCATTCATTGGCTTTCAACAAATGTATATCTTTGTCAGAAGATATACTGTTAATTTCAGTTTGTAGGTTTCCTTTGATTTCATTGTCATTGGTTGATAGTAGTTCAGATTTCAAACAGCTGATTTTTGAAGAATATAAGTCACACTGAGAACAAGTATCCTTGCGGGGATAACCAAAAGCAAAATTAAACTCGGTACAAAATATAGTTCTATAGGTTTCATAGGATACATTACATTCAGGGTGTAGGTCTTTAAACATTTTGAATAATTTATTAACGTTAAGATCGCCTGGTAGATATTTCTTCTTTGTGTCCGCAAGACAGTAACGAACATCACTGGTTTTAAGACTTTTAATGTGTTCACGCATTTTGTTTTTAGTTTCTTCAGATAAAGCATTGTTTATTGTGTTTTCCCCTCTGGTCCTTAGGAGCATCACCCATATTTTTCAATGACTCCAAAATGTAGGCAACTTTGGCCCTGCCAATTCCATGAAAAGCCATAAATGCTTTTTTACACACTGTAATTTCAACAGGCCCACTTTCATTGACATACCTCACATTATAGGAAAAGTTTGCGTCTCTAAATTTAGCTTCAATGTCATCAACTCGTGGTCGACGTCTTTCAACTGGTACCACGGTTATTAGGCCAGAAAGATAAGCATTTACGGCGTCATTCGATCCAAGTGAATTCATTCTTTTTATTAAAGCTGTCTTATTATTACCAACCCTGTCAAAACACTTTAACCTACAATTGCATTTTTTTCCAGTTTCAAATGATTGAAGTTTAAGTTTCATATTAACCTGTGAAAGCCTACCTGTTTTCTTTCTCTTTTTTGTTATTTGTTGACTCGAACATGGCACATTTTCTTCACTGTCCGTCAAATCCATGGTCAAAACTAAACACACTACTTGCACAATTCTCACACTATATACAAACACAAAATATTTTCAAAATACTGAATACAAACAGCCTGCACTAACAAAACCAAAACATTGATATTTCAGTCACGGTATGACAGAAGTAAACAAAGATGCAAGTCATGCATCCAACTACAAGAAAATGTCAGAACTACCAACTGTTAAAACAAAATAAGCATGTTCTTTCCCTGTTTCACATGGACTGAACACTTTCTTTCCCTGTTTCACATGGACTGAACACGTTCTTTCCCAGTGTATGGTTTCTTTACACATACATATCTCTGGACTGGTCAGGTTGTTTTCCTGTATGAATAAACTATTAAAAACATTCTTAATTGTTCTACCAGATGGCATTAAAAACAGAAAAACACAGATTTTGGACTGAACATGTTCTTTCCCTGGACCCTTCAAATAAAAGTTTGTCTTTTTCAAATAAATTACCATACCGTTGTACAC
>JAGFPH010008236.1:0-18210 GCA_018207615.1 Philaenus spumarius
ATAATACAGTTTAATTAATGTTTGTTATTCTTCTCATTAACTTCTGTAGCATGATAGGTTTTAATATGTCGCAGCATGTTATTCTTCTGAGCAGCTTTGTATTTGCAATATGTACAGTTAAACTGAGGTTCTTTCCCACATTCGTACTTAAGGTGACGACTTAAGGTAGTCTTATAGCTATAACTCTTCAAACAATGAGGGCAAACAAAAGGCAAACTGATTTTGTGCATGTTAAACTGTCGATAGTCAATTTGTTCTTCAATTGTGAGAAATTTTCCTAAAACAGAAACATGAATATTACCAAACAATCAATATGGGTTACAATCTAATCTTATTAAATGAGCAATTCTTGTATATTTGTATATAAATTTATTTCAGGGATCTCACTACGATTTGGATGAAAATTTGCATATAGGGGTTTTTTGACATCAGGAATCAAATGCACTAGGTCTTATGTCTGCAAAAATGCGCCAGTAGCTCTTTTTGCCTATATGTAAACTATAAACTTCTTTTATATACCACCTTTGAAATCACTAAGTAGGCAAATAGATACATTACAGATACAATCCATATGTTTTACAAACAGATGTTAATCTGTTAATTTTAGCTCCAGATGTTTATATACTACTTAACAAACGTAAATCATTAACAATGAATCAGGTGGTATAATTTTCAACTTATTTCTTTATTCTTTTAAATTTAAATAAACAATTTAAATACAAAATATTTAAATACAAAATTTAAATAAACAGTTCATATGTAGGCTATGTAAGATCGAAAAATATTTATATTTATGCAGTATGTGATTTGTATTTACTAGAGCCCGGATGTTAGGCAACATGCCTTAATTTTGCCTATTTGCCTTTTTTAACCTTTTTAAGCTCTTTCAGCCTATTTGAATTATAAAAGCCTATTTTTGCCTTTTGCAAGTAAATTGAATAATGTTTGTACAGTAAAACGTGTCCAGAGTGGAACGGGAATAAGTCGGAAACTTGTTCTATGAAACCAAATTCTCGGACAGATGTATATTTCTTACAAATTAGGAGTGTTTATAGTTGTGGACAGCGTAACTCTGAACCAGGATCGCTTCACATCCGCTGTACATCTGTTACACGCTAGCCTTTTCCTGGTTCAGAGTTACGCTGTCCACAACTATAGTAGCCGCTGAAAAGGGAGGGAGGGGAGAGGGGAGAGAGAGAGAGAGAGAGAGAGAGAGAGAGAGAGAGAGAGAGAGAATGAACTGTTTCCAATTTTTAGAAAAAAAGGTTCCTTCTGTTTTTCCTTATAGTAGTATCGGTTGAAACTATGCAGTAGGCATGTAAGCATGTTGTATGGTAGGGACAGAGTCAAGCTTTGTTTGTTTAGCTTACTCCCACCAATAACTCAACTGTGCGTGTGTGCTGCCAGTTCTTTCTGACAGAAGACAAAGTCTAACAACAGACAATTAAAGAAATAACTTGTGGTAATGTGTAACCAGTGAAATGTAAGTTATCTGAATTATTTGTTTATTAGTTGCTAAAAAATATATTATGCCTTTTTTTGAATTTACAGTGCCTTTTTTGCCTGCCTATTGTAAGTGTTATTAATGCCTAAACATCCTGGCTCTAGTATTTACATACATTTCCCAAAAAAAGACTATTTTACAAAAAAAAAAAAATACTGAGCAATGTTCGGTCGCCCAGGTACTGTATACTTTATGTCTTGACAAGTGAAACATTTTTACACTCTTGGACTGTGAAAAAATTAATAAGTACAAAAAATTATTGTGATGATTTGATGATGGTAGCTTAGTCTCACCGAAACCGGTAATAAAATATTAACAAGGATTGTTTGGATGCTGAAAAAATAAGGTAATTAATTTACATTAATTACATAACTTTATATAAATAATTTTCTAAAACCTTCATCGTTAGTATGCCAAAATTTATTATACATTGCCACACTTTTAAAATGATCAAAATTTTAAAGTGCAAGGTGAACCTCAGTCAGTAAGCAAATTAAAAAATAAAGAAGGATTTGCTCAAGAAAAGTAGATACTCACATTGTAATAGGAAGTAAGAAAGCTTATTAATGAATGCACGATGATGGGTGGAGCTTGCTGACATAACAATACAATGATGTATTGTTTACATTACCATGACAAATGTGATTGTAGATCTTAAATGAGAAGTTTTGAGTGCCAAACTTACATAATTTTGGATAGGAAAATGCATTAAATAGAAGTTGAATTAGAAACAAAACCTGCTATTTTGATTTGGTGAAATTTAACTAAAAATTCGATTTTAAGGTTGGTGTTAACTTGAGATTAATTAGAAAATTTTCATTTTATTTTTTTGACATGACTTCATTAATTTAGTTACAAGAGTTATTAATTTGGTCGAGTAATTATGTAAAAAAAAAAAACATTTTTGGATTATATTTGTTCTGATCGGAGCACTTAGACTTTTAGACCATGTTTGCACTTAGTATGGTATATAAGGTAGTCATTTCTTGAAAATGTCTTCTCACAGATTCCGCACTTAAACCTTCTGTGTTCTCCGCATTCGTTCCTTTTGTGTCGAAGCAGATTGCTCTTTGAAGAATATAGCTTGGTACATTGATCACATTGAAATGACGAATTTAGAGAAGATTGGAATACTGAAACAACCAAGAACCAACAAATTATTTACTAGGCCTATTGATTTTAATATTTAATAAGATCTTTGACAGCAAACATGTTTTGGAAAGAGTAATTCAATTTCATCAAAGGGTACACATTGCACTGCTTCTTAACATGAAATCTTATATTTTTGAACTGAATATTAATAATTGTTTAATATATTATTTTTGAAATCCAGGTTTTTTTACGTTTGATTTGTTTACTATCATAAATGTTCTAAAGTTCATATAAAATTGCAAAATCTATAATATCAATTTAATCACAAATAGTAAACATATTTCTTTTCACTTTTCCTTTGAAATTTTTGAAAAATGTATAATAAAAAGAAAATTACTATAAAACAATGGATATTTTTTAACTTTTCAAACAGACAAGATTCTATTTAACTTTGGATTTACCTAAGGTAAGAACAATTTTAACCTTAAAAAATTGTGTAGTTGTAATTTTAAATTAAACAAATGATTTAAAAGCTGTGATCATTCTGAAGAATTATTATTGATACTTCTCTTTTATTTAAGACCGAAATAACTTGATTCAAATGGTATTTTAATACACTTAAAAGTAAAGTTCACTAAAATAAGTTTGTTAAAAAAAGATAAAAGTGATAATTTATTACACAAGCTCGAGTCCCACTCAGGCTATTAACCAAATTAACCAAGGTGACAGATCCGAACTAATGAAATATTATTATAATTTGCATACAACATAGTTAAATCAAATACTTTTCAATGTTTTACAAAGTGTTAAGATCAAAAACTTAACATAAAATATACATTTTCAGTGATTTTTGTGAAATCGTAAAAAATTTCTAGATTGCACTGCCATTAACCATTCAACGCAGGACTTTTTATGGCATGACCGACTCCTCGTGCAGGCCTTAATTTTGCAGTACTTTGCTAAAAATTTCATGTTACATCCTAGCAACATAATTTTTTTACTAAATTGTTAAGAAATAAATAAACTACAATAAACACACAAAACTAAATTTTTAGAATAATATATATTTTGTAATACTTAATATATATATATTTTTTAATTTGAGTTTTTTATGGTACTTCAAACAAAACTGAAGTACTAACTAGTACTACGAATAAAAGCATTGGTGTGTGTTTATTGTAGTTTCTTTCTTTCTTAACATTTTGGTAAAAAAAATATGTTGATAGCATGTATATAACCGGAGTAATAAAAACTTTAGCAATAGTTTGCATAAATAGGGCGCGATAGATTTTTTTTCAAGTCACGCCATATTTTTGCAACATGATTATTTTACCAATAAACAGTAGTTTTTCAAATAACACACACAAAAATAATTTTCAATAGAAAATTTATTTTACATACATGTAAAAAAAAACACTAATAAAGCCAACATAAACATTCAAAACACGATTTCAGAATGTATTCAATAAACTAACCTACATAAAATACACTATAAGTGATCAAATGTAAACAAAGACCTAGTAAACAGAATGCCAACAATATCACAAACTTGTCTGGTAAAACAGCTGTTGCACTGGTGAAATAATTTTGTCACCAAAGGCAAAGTATCGTATGTTGTTGGGTTTTTTTTGTGTGTTTCAATCAGAAATTTAGTCTACAACATACTGCAATATCGATCGCTTCGAGATAGCTCCAAGTTTAGCTGCTAGATGGAAGAATCTGATGGAACGTTCCTGAGAGTACGCTATACGCTGAAACGCGCCGATGGGGAGGAAATCCTGGCATATCACTTACAGCATAACATGTTGAAGAGTTAAGTTCTGTATAACACACCTTATTGAGTTAACATTGGTCCAGTTTATAAAGTTTACAATTACTTTTATGTTTAATGTACATATTTTCTTTTGATGCAGGGCCTTATATTGATAAACAAGATTTAGCAAAATGGTTTTTAATATTCAAAATAAATACATATATAAGTAATTAAAACATTTGAATGGTTTCCGATTAGGACAATTAAGTTACATTTTTACTTACAAAATAGAAAAATTATACAAGTATTAACACTCAGTGAATTTTATAAAGACGAAAATATTGACTTTTAGTAATTACAGAAATTTGTAAACAATAAAAACCTACTTTTAAAGACAAACATGGTTGACAAATTTATATGTATATTATCTAAAGTGTTTTGCATTTTTGAGTTATTGTAACACACACATGGACAGACAAATAGATGTATTCCATAAATTAATTTTTCTAAAGTTGCCGAGAAAGCATTTCTTTTTCAATGATGTCATAAAGATACCAATACTGGCCACAAATAGAATATCTATTACAGTTTGTTTGTAAAAAATGTTGATACAGTAGAACCTTGATTATCCTAGGTAATTGCGACCAGGCAGACCTCGGATAATCAAAAACTCGGATAATACGTTTTCAATGACCTTGAGAAAACCATTGAGGTGCGAATTCCTCAATGGCGCACCAAGGTTTTGGTTTGGGGGGGGGACTAAGCTCAGGTCAAAATACTGGGTCGATTCTCGATACCACCGATACTTTAGCTTTGGTATCGGTATCGAGAATCGATAGCCGAAACTCGATACCGATTACCGATACCAAGAGATACTCAGTTGTCAGAACTGCCCGTTCTCGTATAGACTCCGTGAATGTAATCTCCGGTATTTGCAATCGCATTCTCTGTATTTTAACTCAATTCAGCATTTAACAATAAATATCAGTAGGGAAAATGTAAAACATTATTAATTTGATGTAAGTGGACATTTTCCCCAGTAAAATGTTTTAGGCAATTGTTTCCTTTCATAAGTAAACGCTTATTGTTTTATTTTTATTCATGCGTAGGCTGTTATTTGTACACAAGAAGTCTAGAGTAGGCTCAAGGTCAAACACTTATGGATTCGTTTGTTATCGTGTCTATAAAATTAGGGTGTCTATTGTGAAGAAAAATAACACATTTTATAGATCGGTAACAAAAGTATATAAACTTTAAAGTAATAATTTTTTTTTTTGGAAGTCGGGTAAAACTTGTTGGGACTTCGACTTACGTTACCCGTGATTTATGATTTTTATGGAAGTCCGGACGGAATTTCTTTGTTTTACTTTTTATTTAGAGATGGGTCGGTTCCATTTTTTTTTTTTTTTTTTGGTGCCCGGTTCTAAGAGTCAAATCGGTTCTATTTATTATTCAAGGAATTTAACAAGAATTTAAAGTAAAATATAAGATTTAATTTTAATACTGAAATGATTAAGTATGTTGTGTACAGATAATTAAATACAAGTATTCAGCTAAGTTAAATTACAGACAAAAGTCCATCACTTTCAACGTCTATTAAATATTGCCACACTTCGATGTCATTGCTGAAAAGACTAGCCTACTCCGGTTAAGTTCCCACATATCCTCAACTAACTAAACTTAATCAAATTAATATGTTAATTCAGTATAGTGTCAATTATCCGAAAGCGGAAATGTACTGTAAGTAAATACAGTACCTTACAGTACTGCACGTCGTACACGTAATTCCGAATTTAAAGGTTTTTACTCGCAAAATCAGCCGAGTTGTAGATTTCAGGGAGTTTGGGCGCTCAACGGAACAGCGGCGGCTGTTGAGTCAGCCGAGCGCTAGGCCGCCGCCGCCCTTTGTAAGTGAGTAGGCCTGCACAATTTAATTACCCGAACAAATCGACGAAATATTTTAATTTAATAAAAAAATGAATAAAACACTGCACTAAAACTGAATAGGCTACTGTAAGTATTTACACACAGCGTTATTAACTTGATATTACAGTACTTTGTTCTAACAAGTTGTTCAGACTTCGGTGGGACTAAACGGACGCCGTCGAATCAAATTTTCCATGATTGAAGTTATGATTATTTCTGAACTTATCCGAATTAAACGTTCAGAAACAAAACATATGATATTCCGAATAACGCAATCATAGTCAGTCGTAAAAAATATTATTCCAAATAATTAAAAACTTGTTTTATTTTAAATTGCAACGCATTCTGATATTTCGTTACTGAAACTCTCACGTGTTTTTCATTGGACTAGGTTAATTGTATTTTCTTATGCGGACATTAGATTGTTTTCGGGAGTAGGTTTTTCGCGGACATACGCTGTTGTATATTAAATTGCGTTTGAATGCCGCGTTTTATAAAATTAGAGCTAGTAATATTCGGACGTCGTATTCTTTTGCGGACATTCGTCATTTTATTTTTAATAACATTTCACCAATAGTAGTTCATAAAATTGGTACTAATTATATTCGGGCATCGATTTTTTGCGGGCATTTACTGTGGTACTTAAATTATTTTTAACGCAGGCGTTTTTTAAAATTAGCGCTAATAATATTCGGACGTCGTATTCTTTGCGGACATTCGTCATTTTATTTAATTTTTTTTCGCTGTATTTTTTTTTTTTTTTTTTGGTATCGGTATCGAGAATTGATTTTTCAAAGTATCGGTATCGGTATCGAGAATCGAAAAATCTGGTATCGACACATCCCTAATATATATATATTCAATAAAATGTAAATGGATGGAAGTTCTTTAACTTATCAAAAATTCTGAAACATTATATATTTTTTTAAAGTGAATGGTGATGGGCTTGAGTCAGACAATAGTGCAATATAAACATTCTTTCCGCTAGATCACCTCGCACTGACCTTAAACGACGGTCTAGCCAGCACCCTGCCTTATTAGGGCCATGTTATACGAGCGCTGATAGCGCCGCGTTTTCAACGTCCCGTTAACGTCGGTTAATTAAGTAAATGGAACTACCGTGGGCAATGTTATACGATCGCTATCAACGCTGGCGTATCTGCGCTGAGCGTTGCCAACGCGGATGACGCGATAACGACAAGGTGCTATCAACGTCGAGTTTTACGGAGCGCTGTCAACGCGCTCTCGCAGCGCAGCTATGAGAGAGGTCAGAGCTGTAAGAAGTATCGACTTTGTCCTGGTTGTAGCAGTTATTTTTTATTTCAAAGCGGTTATTGTGTACTTTTAAGTGACAAAATGTTTGACATGGAAAAAATTATTTACGATGTTGAACAGAAGCCACCTCTATATGACGTTAAGTCAAAGAATTATATCAATAACCAATTGAAACATTAAGTGAAACTGTCCTGTTTATACACGATTTGAAAGCACTGAATCTGTATCCCACTGTCTAGCCTTCCTCATACACAATTCCTCATATTATGTTTCTATTATTTGTAATACACCTAGACAGTCTAACTGAATGGTGTCCATTTTGGAAGTGAATGATGCGACATTGACAAGGCCTCAAAAACGCGGTGTATAACACGGAAACCGCGTTGTCCACGCACTACCAATGTTGCGCTTTCGACGTCCCGTATAACTTGAGAATTTAAAGCTCGGTTTTTCAGTGATATCAACACGGCGCTTTTAGCGCTTGCATACCGTCAACTCATGAACCAGACCGCCTGGACTCAAACATCACTGTTAGAAAATCATGACTGCGTAAGGTAGGGATCATATTTATCACGAATTTAATTATAAATGTAATTTTTAATTGAATTCGACTACGTATTCAACAATTACTAAAAAAACCTTCTGGAGGGACCAGAGTTCCGCATTATTTATGTTGTTATAGGCTGATTCGGAGGAGCCATACTGACTTCAAAATATAATTTATTCGGCTTTAAATAATAATAAATAGTTTTAAATGAATAAAGGTTTGATAATGTAATCAAATGAAAGAAATTTGATTCTGTAATAAAAACAAAATTTTAAAGAGACATTTACAATATTTATGAAAAGTACAAATTCAAATCCTTGAATTGCAAACATTTATATTTTTAGAAAGATACATAATAAAACCATTGTATTTGGATAACCTAATAGAACTCCGATCCAATGCAATATTTCGTTTCACTGGAAATTCGACGATAGTGGCGCTATCTATTGGGGAAACGATGGAAGCTGTGTGAAACACCAATGCTACCAATGATTTCTCCCTAGCGCTACCTCGCGGCGCGATCATGCACTATCTTACCGACAACCTTTTGTTCAGCACACAGCCCCCGTGTGCATGTATGATCTATTTTATTATTCATGATCTATGATAAAACAGACTAAAAAGTTATAAATTTACAGACTTTTACAAAATTCTTTCACTGTCGTTCACTTTCGCTTCCCACTCATAATTAAACTCTCGTTCACAAAGTTTAACACCGACCAAAAACAAAAGAACAAATTACAGTAACAGAGGGAAGAAACAACTCGTGTGAAAATATGTGAGTCATAAATACGATGATGCCGAGATGAGGGGAGGGTATAACAGGAACAAGACTGCTTCCATTCACTATACTACCAGTCCACTAAACAAACGTCACCCATACCATTGCGGTAAACTACTGCTTTATGTTCTTTCTGTTCAATCTAACACAAAGTTTTTATTATAAATTTACTTAGGTATTGAGAAATCATCTCAAGAAATGAATTCATTGTCGAAATCAATAAATTCAGTTAACTTACATTTATTTGTTAGTTAACATAATTGATTTTGACAAAAATCAAGTTTTTATTATTATTTTTTTCTAATTTGCCTTGGATAATCGAGGTTTTACTGCATTTTTGTATCTCTCTAAACTAAAACATTCTTTAAAATGAAACAAAAAACTTTGCTAATATAATTTTCAGTATAAAAATAAGCTTTAGCAGTAAATGTGATTGTGAGCATAAAAGTATGAAGTTAGGAAAAATCAAACGTGCAACTCGAAAGCAGTGTTTGTATTGTTTTTTCACTTGAGAAACGTCGACCTTGTAGTGTTTGTTCATGACCACAAAGATACATCGGTTCAAATCCAGGTGAAGACCATGGACGTTTGTCCAGTTGGGAAAAGTTGATATCAACCAATGATATCACTTAGGAACTTTTCACTTTAAAACTTCAAAATAAATTCCTCACTTTGTTTTTTCTTGGGCAAAAGAGTGTAAAATTGTGCAATTATAGGTAAAAATAGCACAAAAAGTTATTTTGGACTGAAGGAGGTCTGAAACGTTGTTATTTAAAAAAATCTTGAGTTTGAATTTTTGACAGTACAATATTTTTTCTACGCTCTTTGTATATGAGAAAGTAAGGCCGGCCATACACAGAATCAGACACGGTCAGTCATAGTCAAAAAGGCCTTTAGTCTTTTCTGTCTGACTGATATTGACTAATCCTATGTATGGGGGTTTTAGTCACTGGGCGTCATGACTCTCCGCAGAGGCCATTGCCTAATGGCCTCCCTCCATTTTCAGTTCATTTGCACTACTTCTGTCCACCAGATTGTTGTATTGTGTGAATTTAGTGCTTATTGAAAGTTTTTAACCTAACTTTGAAGAGGAGGAAGATGAAGCGATAATTATGATGTAGAACTTGATTAATTTATTTGAAAAAGGTACTAGTAACAGAGAACTTTGAGTACACCCTATAAACGAGAAGATACCCAAACGAGAAGATACACCCTATACCTTCGTATGAACGAGAAGAGGAACCTCGTGTAGCACGTTCTATGTTTGATAGAATTAAGAAGTTGAAGAGCCATCCCAAAAAATTTGAAAACTACTGTCGAATGAAAGTCGAAATGTTCGAATACATCTTGGAAAAAATCCAGGATAAGATTAAAAACAAAACACGAATTGGAGAAAATCACGTGACAAGTAGAGGTTGTGCGCGCTTGCATGCGCAAGTGGCTCTGACGGACAGTGTCCGATAGCTTTTGACTAAAGGTGTCTTTTGAGGGAGCTGCGTCAGTCAAGGAAAAAATGTCTTTCGACGTCTATGTCTGTTCGTCTAGTTCGATGCAGTGTGTAGCGACCCCATAACCACCCATGCTGAACCCCTAGTTTTAGTCGCTATTAGTCAAAATGTCTAAACGCGACTGACCGTGTCTGATTCTGTGTGTGGCCGGCCTAAGTGCACACTTTCTTTGGAATTTAACTATACAGGTACAACGAGTATGTTTCTTTTATCACAATACAGCTTAAATGCAAATTACATTCAATGCATCGATAAAATTTGAGATCGATTAATATAAAATGAGTGCTACAATATTATAAAAAAATTGTGACTGATCTAAAATATTAAACTAAACACACACTTCATTCAAGTCGAAGGAAATTTCAGAGTGCGTAACATTAAACCCAACTGGGTGTGAACAAGTTTCACATGATTCTGTAAATATTCATTCCTGTAAAACTCTTTCTGGCATAAACTACACTGAAACTGTTTCTTGCGATCGCACTCCAACTGGACGTGTCTCTTTAAATGTTTTCTGTTGCGATAACTCCGTCCACATTTTTCACAAAAATGGCGTACACTTTCCGTGTTTTCCGAACAAGTTGGTTGAGAGTCATTAGGTTTGTCGGTTCTTCTTCGCAACGATATTTCTAAAACAGAAATACTCAGTGTTTACACTTCTAAACACCCGACATGATGAAACTATAACCTTACAGAACCGATTCGTGATAATGGATTTACACAAATTATTTTAATGGTTTGCATAAAATTACAAATAGTTTAACATTTTAACTACATTACGAATAAACACAGTTTAAATTAGGAAAAATTTTAACAAATATTTAAGGAAAATATATACAAATACATATATAATAGTAAGTAAAATTCACATAACTTATTTTGTAACTTCATTATTGGTTCCAGTCCAACAAATTATTATTTTAATTTGTAGATTTTTATTATGTTTATTCCTTTCTTACAGATGTGTTTTTAACAAAAGTCCATTGTCAGTACATATACACACAATTTTACTTTTCTCTATACATGTTTTTAGTGTGAGTTTTATATGCCATAGCTTCATGATATTATATTAGCAATGAAACAGTTTTTTTAAACAAGAAAAATATTGTATAATTGACAGTGTATTCATGTTTTTTAGCACTTGAAATATATATATTTAGAATGTAATTCTTAAGCATTTTTCTTCACTGATTAGTTTGGAATCTTTAACTTGTTACTCGACGACATCGGTTCGTTTGTATTTATTTCCAAGCAAGTCGTCCTACATTTGTAATGTTGACTTCTTCAAATGCTCCGTTGCTTATCTGATCAGCTTTTTTTAAACTAATTGGTTGACAATCATTTGGCAAAATCTGTTTTGTTGTTGAGCCTCGGATGCACTATGTTTTCGTACGTGTACAGTAGGCCTACTTCATAACCCTCCCTACATACTTAAATAGCTGGGTCAAAATTAATCTACTTTATAAAGCACAGCCTAAGTATCAAACAATAGAATATATATAAATGTTTTTTTTAACCGTCCTAAAATTTCAGAAGAACCCAGTAAAACGTTAATTTTACATCTAACTGCCGTTTGGTGTTTTTTTAACAAGAAAATTTATATTTTTTTACATTGCTTCCAATGTGATTGACTAAACATTGGATTGTTGAACAAGTTCTGGGTGCAATTTTTCAGTTATTCTTTGACTAAATTACAGAAAAACAGAATAACGCCAAGATTTCAACCTAGGAACTTTGGTTTTACCACTGAGCTATCCAGATCACAAGATATTGGTTGGGTTGGTGTTTTCTTACTTGAATAGTTTGCTGCATTTTAGAGAACTATTGGTCTCTAAAACCTATTATAGAACTATTGGAGAACTATTGGACTCTAAAACCAATTGGACAACTAATAGACTGTAAAACGTATTGGAGAACTATTGGACTCTAAAACCTATTGGAGAACTATTGGACTCTAAACATATTGGAGAACAATTGGACTCTAAAACCTATTGAAGAACTATTAGACTCTAAAACCTATTGGAGAAACTATTGCACTCTAAAACCTATTGTAGAACTATTGGACTCTAAAACCATTGTAGAACTATTGGACTCTAAAACCTATTGGAGAACTATTGGACTCTAAAACTTATTGGAGAACTATTGAACTCTAAAACAGATTGGTGAACTATTGGACTCTAAAACCTATTGGAGAACTATTGGACTCTAAAACCTATTGGATATTGTTACTTACGACTCTGAAATCAATCCTACTAATTTGCAACCAGCTAACCGAAAGATAAGCTCTTTTGTTAAAAATAAAAAATGAAACTGGACAGACAATTTATTATTTTAGGACATACGTTTTTACACACTTTTTTAGTTTAATGACGAGAGTAAGTTCTAGACATTTTGAAATGATTTTACGAAACACCCTGTTTATTCCAAAGCCATTACATTATGTAAAAAAAATTATGATTCTTAATTAAAACAAATTTTAGTGTTGCGTAAAGTATTTATTTTGACAGTGTTAAAAATATTTAACACTGTCAAAATAAATACTTTACGCAACACTCTCATACAATATTAACTTCTACATGTTTACTGTACACAGCACTACACAGTGCAACGAGTTATCCGCTGATCTAATCTTAGTGGATAACTTCATTTTTAGTTTGAAGGTGAGAGTTACATCAAATAGTCTTTTTAACATATAATAATTTATCTGGATGCTCTGGCTTGTTATTGTATATGTGGTATTCGTCATGAATTTGTCTTATTGTATCTAAATCTTATATATTATTTCTCAAAGATGTTGTTTTGTCGCTAAGCGATATCTCCCTTAATTCTTCATCATTTTAAAGCTTATGGTTCCTCGTTATTACAAAAAAAAAACAGACAAACAGCTTAAAATTCATGTTTTTTTTACAAAAATTGATTTAAAAAAACTTTTATATTACACTTCATATGATTCTAATGAAAGGCGCCATCTATTAACAACCTGTTTAACTAACATGACAGCTGTTAGTTTGATTGTTTACTTTCCATATGCAAGTGTTACAAACTATTATTTATAAACCAATCTAAATAAATAAACGGAATAAACCGAACTAAGTCACTGCATTAAATCAGGTAAACTTGCAAAATATCCGCACCGGTCAGCTAGTAATATTTATTTTCGATGTGCTCGTGAACTTCAATTTCTCTAAATGTTTTAACCGCCTACCCACCTTTTCCACATACTTTATCCATGGAAAAGTTTTCAAATAATTACTAAATTGAAATGAGTTGTATGTTTCTTCTGCCTCCCAATAATCAATACATTATAATTACAGTAGCCTAACCACTTTATAAAGAATATTACACTACATAATATAATAATAAAGGTAATAAATAACATAGCTACAGTAATAATATTGTAAGTGTTTTATTTAAAGCTTAAGTTCCATTTTTTAAGTTATACAATTTATGAAATCATACAACCCAAATTAGCACACACACTAAACATTTTTTTAGTTTGTAATTACAAAATACAAATAAAGCTAAGTAAAGTGTGCCAACCGGTGATAAATAAGTTTTTCATTTCTAAAATATTGTTTGTTGCATATATCACAAGAAAATTTCTTTTCTCTATCGCATTCAAGACGAACGTGCCTGCTTAGACTGGTTTTATTTAAATAACTTTTGCCACATTTTTTACAGGTAAACCTGATGTTTTGTGAGCCAGATTCTTCAATCAACAGTTTCTCAGACCATAAAGAAGAACTCCAGAATGACGGGTGCACTAGAAATATTAAAGATAGAAACAATTTTAATAATACTGAAATAATGAAGCTTTACAATAGTTATTGAAAGCTTTATACAATAATTATAATTATAAGTAGTATTGTTTTTAAATAAAGAGCGGTAGAATTTATAAATCAAACCAGACTTATGAAAAATAAAACTGCATTACAAAACAAACCTGAGCAAGCAAGAAAAGTAATTCAAGTATTACAGTAGAGTTAAGGGCAGCCCAGTTGGCGAAACCATTGTATTTGGATAACCTAATAGAACTCCGATCCAATGCAATATTTCGTTCCACTGGAAATTCGACGATAGTAGCTTTATCTATTGGGAAAACGACAGAAGCTGTGTGAAACACCAATGCTACCAATGATTTCTCCATAGTGCTACCTCGCGGCGTGATCATGCACTATTTTTCCGACAACCTAATTTTCGCCACACTGCTGCCGTATGGATGCAAGATCTATTTATTATTCATGATCTATGGCGGAATGCTCTACTACTCATTCCACCTGCCATCTGCGTAATATCCTGCATGAAGACTTTGTTTCACAACCACTGTCTCTGACTATTCTTATAAAATTGTCTGTTACGATTTTTATTTATAGGCTACCTAATTTATATTTACATAGTAGGATTTTAAAACTAGAAACCGAAAGATAAGGAATTAGAAATGTTTTTAGTAATGCCGATTTATGAATCTAAGTCCCTAAAAGGATAGTAGTTTACTTCCTGCTGGCACCGCCTTTTACTCTACCTACAAAGGGTGATCATACACTAAGGTTCTTGAAACCTTATTTAAAACTGATTTTACTGTAAAGTTTACCCGAGACATCTGTTGAGGGTAGGATTCAACGAGGATTTGACATTTAAAGAGATAATTGTACTAGTGCCATGTTGCAAGACTGGGTCCCCACTTCTATAACATAAGGTTGAGTCCATGATTTTCTTATTAAAACCTTATACTTGGAAGAAATATAGTAGCTGTGTTAAAACTGATGTCTTCAATCAGATGAACATAAAAAGATAAACATTTTTAAAGAAACAAAGATTTGATAATTTGTTAAGATTTGTATAAACAAAGAATGTAGTCCAAATTTTATTTAGTTAACTGATGATTATGTACCAGTTTGCATGGCTTTTAGCAGTCATTCCTTGTAAAACGAATTGCTCAGGGTTACCTGAGCCACTTACGCTATTGGCTAAAATTCAACTGGCTTTTTAAGCTACTATAGATTACTATAAAATCAAATATTCGAGAATCAAAATTTTTAACAAAAAAAAAAATCTCTTACACATGCCGAATTCGATTGAAGAGAAACTTATTGAATTTATTTATTAGGTACTTTAAGAGGGGAATGTTTACAAATGAAATACCAAATAAAAACTTTTTTTAATCCACATTTTTAAATAACTAAATGATTTTATTGTATCAGTTATTTTATTGATTAGTGCATCTTTGACAAAAAATACTTTTAGATACTAAGTTACCAGTTATTCAGTGTGACAACTGTTTAGTCAATACGTACCATAGACATATTATTGACTAACAATAGTGAAGACAATATTAAATCAAAAAGCATCAATGATGACTTCCAACAATGTAATCATAATTAGATCTTGTCAAATGTAAAACAATCCTATTTTTGTAAACTACCAAACACATTTACAATTAAAGTTATTTAGATCCTTAAATTTTCAATATATAACGTAAATTTTTAAAGATTTTTGTGTAAATTACAATATTCTTATATGCTAATTAAAAAACTGAAATTTCCAAACAATTTTGTTTAAGATGAAACCTTAAAAAGAAAAAAAATTTAATTGTTCATACACTACCACTGACACTTAACCTATAAAAATATAGACACTAGAAAAGTAAAACTCACTATGAAGAAAATTTTCTTTTCAAAATAACTTTATTTTACAAGGCATTGTTCTATTATATACAATAGACTTTTAATTATATTTAAGACATCAAATAATAATTATCAAAAGAATATCTGAAATACACAAAGAAAATTTGTAAGTTGACTCCTTATGCCAAAATTATAAATAGTTCCATAAATGTTTGTTTGTTCCACTAAACAACCTAACTGGCCTAGGAAAGAAATATTCCACACTTTGTTTCCTTACATTTTGTAATCAGATTTTACATAAATGAGATAGTTAAAGACCTACCGAGAATTTTTAATGTTGACGATAGTTTTTCTTTGGATAGAAAATAATTAAAAATTAAAGTTTATTAACAAAGATAATGCTGATATGAACTTAATATTTTAAAATATAATTCAACGAATCTTGTAGTCCACAATTTGAATACTAATTAATTGCACAGTAAATTGTAATTAAAATAACTCAAAATCGCCAACCAAGACAAAATTGGTTAAAAGAAGTTGTTCAAAAGCAATATATTTAATATGGTATAGAGATAATAGTTTAGAGAAAATATAGGCCTACTTTAAAAAAGTGCTGACAATTGCAACTCAATTGACAAAAGTTGGTTAACACTAGGCTCAATTTTTCCATCGTCCATTGATTTTTACTTAAATATTTTAGTAGAGTTTTGAAACAAAGGTATAAGGCCAGGTAACTAACTAGTAACATCGCTTAATTTGGTTTGGAATCATCTGCACTAAAAAAATTTTGAAAAATATGCATGTTACTCTCAATTTGAATTGTAGTTTATATTATACTGATATTGTAAAAGGAGCCATGTAAAATACGCTCATGTATAGTCAAGGATTCTTTCCGCGTAAATGATTTATTACAAACTCCACATTGAAATTGTTTTTGCTGCCCGCACTCAAATTTAATATGACGAGTAAGATGGCCTTTGTGGGTGTATTTTTTCTCACATTTTGCACATACAAATTGACGTCTATCCTGTGATGGCGTATCTCCACATACATTTTTACGTAGAAAATCTGAAATTTAAATAAATTCAATATTAGACAAAACATATTTTCAACTGCCTTAAAGGTTATATAAAAGTATAAAACAGTTATTTGATTTAAATAGTCGATGAATTGTTGTTAATTAATTTTAGATAACACAGAAAAGCCTACTGTTGAAATAAATCTTATAAAAACCCCATGCATTTAACACTTTCACCGCTAAGGACGCACATGTGAGCTTGACACTGAAGACTATGAGAAGCGGCCGTTGCACAGTGCACTGCAAGTCAACCCCTGTATTGGGAGTATTTTCAATACGCAGTGCATTGCCTGTTTAAAAATTTTAAGCCCATGTGATATGGACGCTAGTGATTATTACTTAGAAAGGTTCAAAAATAATTAAGTAATTTCTACTCATTTAGGCTATAAATATAAAAAATAAAAGGTCAGCTCCTAGCATAGGAAATACAAAATTGGCGTAGCAGTGAACGTGTTAAACAATTATTTTGTTTTGACTATAGAAAACCATTTCAATGAAAGTCAATTAGAAGGCAACTTTCTGTTAAACATGTTGCCCCATTTAGAGGTCTGAATCCCAATGGTCTCTTTCAATTTTTAGAAGAGGCTTCTCTCCTGTGTAACCTAAAATGCCATGCCTCAACCTTTCCCCTTCACCACCCTGCATTGTTTTGTTCAGTTTAGACATTCCCAAAATACAGAACATATTGCTATTTAAAAACGTATCGGTGTGAGATCTTGGATAGTTTGGATAATAACGTATTTTTTCTTGCATTCTGTAATTTATGTAATTATTTATAAAAGTACTATTTTTGTTATATTTTTAATTCATACACGCAATGAGAAAAACTAGTTAGAAGCTACATATTATTAAAAAAAAAAACATTTACCAATAGAAAAAATATGATTCAATTCGAATGACAGTAGTTTATATAGTAGTATTTATCAGCATATATAACTAATTATTTACAAACAAAATCAATTTACATAATTTTAAATAAAAAACATTTATTTTTTAATTCTGACTTGAATAAGTATCAACTCCTATAAAAGCGAGTGTACGAACGTACGTATGCGGAGTAACATTTCGTATAACAGCTGATTTCACCCATCATCTGTAAACCCAGTGTATATTATAGTTTGA
>JAGFPH010008236.1:18310-44468 GCA_018207615.1 Philaenus spumarius
GACTCAGAAATATACATTGGAATGCAAGAAACCTTGATTAAGTATTAGTAAAATTTGAGCTTGACGAGTGAGAATTAGTTATTTAAGAATAATAACGATAGCACTTTACTAGTTGTGATACAAATACGTTTAATAATCAAACGTGTTTCAAGAATAAAGTCGTCATACATGAGCTACAACTAACAAATTATAACTGAGTGATATTGTTATTAGTCTTAAACTTTATGAAGTAGTATATAATGAACTTTCTAAAGTATTATTTGATATCAGACTAAGATAGCTCTAATGTCAATAAATTATACCAAAGTTCAAAATATTCCTACTGGGTGTTTCAAAATGAATATAGGGGGCTTTAAAGCTTTGTAGTATTACTTATAATCATAAATAATACATCAAACGAAAGAGCAACTCAAACAGATTTGTTGGTACACCTGGTCGCATGCGCATGCACTCTTTCCTCTGTCTTCAGTGATGAATCAACATTTAAGTGGGCATGTAAACAACATCAGGGGATCAGCAAATTCCCACGAGATGGTACAGTTGCAACGGGACTCCCCTAAATTGAAGTTTTTTTTTGTGTCATATCCCGGCGGAAAGTGGTGCGCTAACTCACTGGTATAACTCAGTACGAGATTGGTTAAAAAAAGTTGTAGCCCACCTGGATTGGCTGGATGAAAGAGATTGTTTCGTATGGCCTCCACGTTCCCCTGATCTGACGCCATGCAAATTTACTTTTGGTGGTTCATAAAGGATCATGTGTATGTTCTTACTCGACTTGAAACAGGATTCAAGCAGTTGTCGCAACAATTACTCCAGACACACTGAGCAAGGTTAGGACGAACTTGTCTATCGGCTCGATACGTGCTGTGTGACGAATGGTGCTCACATTGAACACTTAGAAAAAAGTGTTTGAATTGCTCGTTCATTTGATGTATTATTTGTAATTGTAAGTAAATGTAATAAATATTACGGCCTTAAAACCACGATATTCATTTTGAAACACCCGGTATATTATATTAAATCTGGTAAAAATGTAATAACTGATCAATGTTAGTAAATTTGATGTGATAAAAGCAGTGCTTTAGTTGTTAACATATTCAAAGGATATATATATAATTGTTATTTAATGTGTGAAACTATTATGTAAGGTTAACTTTCTTCTGCCCCAACACCTCACTAAGTTATTTGAATCATCAATTTGTTCATATTTTTTGTGTGAAATTGCTACATCTACCTTTGTATGAGTGACTTGTAGCCCTTAGTTGCAATATTTTCATAAATTAGAGTAGAGCGTCAAAAATCCGAACTAATTGGGACCGAGTGGGGTTCGGATATCAATTTGTTCGGATTTTTGAAAACAACCAAGAAAAAGCCATTTTGGCATAAAATATATGCCCTTTAATCGATTAAAGTGGTTAAACAATACAAGAGGTAATGTAATTACAATACAGTATGTAAGACTACTTACATATTATGATTTAGAAGAACCTGCACGTACACAGTAGGGCCAACATGATTACACTTGTAACTTTCAATTACAGTACAGTTTATAATTAAAAGTTCACTTGCACATTGGAACACAAACGAAAAATAAAAAAAATACTGTATAGTACACTACTGTATGTACGACACACTGTTATAATGATTACACAAAGAGAAATGAATGAACTTTCTATAAGTTTACTGCTAGCACTAAAGCAGCTTATTAGCGTGACAGTGAAAATACTGACAGCCAGTCTGCTGTAATTGCGTGTGAGAGCAGGTATTAAGAAGTGTTTAAAAATAGATAATAATGTCAAACTACAATGAAGATTTTTGTGAAATTTTTAACGACGCAATAATTGGTATTTACGAAAACGAAATTTTTGCAGGGGCTGCCTCAGAACGTGTTCGGATTTTTGACATTTCGGATTATTGTCGTTCGGATTATCGACGCTCTACTGTACTTTCATGATTTTATTTTAAATACTTTGTTCCACCATTCACAACTGAATGATCCTATTGCCTTCAAAACCTATTGGTTGGCCGAGAGAATATGGGTCTTGTAGATCTTGTATCCTCTTTTTAGCATTATGATGCAGAGTTCAAAACAATTTAACCATTTTTTAACATGATTAACCTCATCGCAACGCCAAACACAAAGATGTTCTCAAAATCAGTTCCACTGTTTGGGAATATTTAGAGTTATTGCTCTTCATGCTTTGGCCAGCTACGGAGAGATAAAATGCGGGTAGGAGAAGGTTAATTACTATTTGTTTCCATTAGGCTTTTTTTTTAAATAGGCCTATCTATATGAAGCTAAATTGTGATATAAATTTCTGCAGTTACCAGCCTTTATAGGGTGTATAGTATTATGCTTTATAACACCATTGCATTAGAAAGAAAGTCATTGTTAGAGGTATAGTAGATACAATTAAACGGAGTGTATTTAAGTTACGTACGGAATAAGGAAATCTTATGTGTTAAACAAAATTGTTACCTAAGTAGGGCCTACTCTGTTAGTCTTGAGTGTTAGATTGTGCTTAACTTTTAGATTTTAAGAAAAAAGATTGAAAAATAATTTAAATTTATATTTGGTTTTGATTAAGAATCTGATGTACATAGCATTAGATTGGTATAATATGTTCATAAATTAATTATATTTTTTTGTTACCGTTAATCATGATTTTAAGTTTAGTAATTTTACACCGGATTTAAAACTGCTTTTTATGTAAGCTTACTTTTTAAGTATGACAAAATCTTCTCTGTTTTAGTTTTATTCTGAAAATCACGTGCTTTACATATTTTTAAAGCACATAATGAAAACACATTTTCCTCGCCTAAACAAAGAGTTAATAAATACGATAGTTAGAAACTTCCATTCAATATACTGCGCTTACATGTTTAGAATTATTATTTGCAATAATAAAATTTAGAATACAAGGGCCTTAATGAAAAAAACAACTCACAATTTTTAGTAAATTCTAGTTTTTTCGTTAAAATGGAGTTCTACCAAGTTCCTTTGTTCGTTAGTGTAAATTGTATACAAGGGCTTTGTTAACGTGATACATTGTAATTTACTTAGAGGTGCTATTAGGATTATAGAACTAATTTAGAATAAAGTTAATTTATACATAAACATATTGGTGTTACATTAATAATTAATTGTTATTAGGTATTAAAAAAAAATTATGAAGACACTGTTCAAATACTTACTGTATTATTTAGCTTTTTACTATTCAAGACATTATTGTTCAACAAAAAATATCTAGATACGAATCATTGCCAACGTACAAATTAATTTAACTTCTGTTTTCAATCTCAGGCTATTATTCTAGGGAATTTATTTTTGGTGCAATTTGATGAATGTATAAAGTTATCATTTTACCAGTCAGATTGTTGAAGGTACAAAATTTGTGAGATTACTTTTACCATGTAGAAAATGTATAAACTCAGAGAGCCCACTGTCATACTAAAAATTACTAGGTCGAGGTCTGTAAAGTGAGACACCATTATACCCTTGAAAAATTATAACTGAGGTAATGTTGTATTCTCTTTCTTGTGGAGTAGTTGTTCAATGTAATAGCAGCTTGCTTGTTTTGAACTCAACGTGTTGCAATTTGCTATTCCAGTAGTCAATGTGTAGATTGTCTTTTATCTGTTCGTTCACCATGCAATGACTTGCAATATTGCTTATTTTCAACTTAGTGAGATTCCTCTGTTACAAATATGCAGTACAAATACATTCAACACTAAAACTATATAAATGATTATTCTATTTTAAATTCAATACATTAATGGTCAATAGCGTAATCTTACTATGAACAAAGTACAGATTTCCACTACTAAAAAATCACCCATTTCCAAAGGCAGTTGCGCCATATAAAAGTGGTGTTATATTGGTGTTTATCCTCTTAGCCTTGATCTGGATCCTTTAATTCCATTTAGTTGATGTTGATTAATCTGTAAATATTTCTTAAACTCAAGTTTTAAAATCTGGATGGAGAGTTAGTTGACAAGTGTATCTATATCAGCAATTAGTATTTAATAAAAAAACAACTCATTGCAAGGCATATTTAGTAAATTCTACAAATGTATTTTTGAGTTACAGCATTTACTGGCTGTGATCGTATGTCTTGTAAATGCCGTAACTGGAAGAACAATGGTCAGCAAGGCTCAAAAATATATTTATAGAATTTTAAGAAATTCTGTGCGTTGTGTTTGAATTAAAAATAAGTTCTACCAAGTACCTTTGGTCAGTAGTATAAATTGTTTAAAATTACTATTTAGATAAAGTTATAGCCTGTTAGTATATTAGATATATATATTTGTAAACATATTTATTGTGATATTATATGCCAAATGTTAGAAAGTATTTAAATATCATGACGCTTGTTAAGTATACTGGGTGTTCAAAATGTTAATTGGGATTTTATAGCTTTATGGTGTGTCTGTAATTTTGGCTATTTAGTGAGGAGGTTGGGACAAGTAAGATACACAAAGCATCTTCATAGACAGGATTCATTTAAAACTGTTTTAAATTTTTTTCAGTATTTTCCCAAACAAAGCTTCTGTGTTGTGCATTTGTCCCAACAGATAATGTTTGTCAGATAATGCTTGACTGTAGTTTCACTTATACAATTTCAGTTTGTAATGAAGTTCTAAAGTTGTACTCTGTCAGTAGGCCTATGCTTAACTCTTTCAGTGCCAGGCATTCACTTATAACGACGGAGGGTATAACCTGAAGGGGCGAGATAGGCAATATGGTTGCATTGTAAAGGAGCTAAGAGCGGTTAATTTATCAGTTTTATTCCGTGCAAGCCTTAGCCGAGTAATAGCGTCGGATCTTCCTGAAGATCCCGGGTTCGAATCTCACGAGACCAGGTAGCTTTCATATATGTGGTTTGAGGGTAGGAGGGCAGAAGTAAAGCTTTAGAGGGTGGTTGGCTTGCTTCCAAGCTGACGGGATATGTGTGACTAGTTATCTGGTCTAAAGGCTTGGGATGTTTTGCATTATTTTACTTTAGTATTTCTGTATATATATTAATTGATGAGAAATAAATGAAATAACGTGGTGACGATAGATTTGCTATGGCATTTCTCGCACGAAAAATGGCTATGGTTCAAATACTAGTATTTTGGTTTTAAATAAGTAGGCAAATATTTTCCTAATTACCTTTAGAGATAGTTTTATTCATTCTTTAAAATTTTTATTAGACTTCATTTGTTAGGCAAAATAAACAATAATCTGTTATAATAGCTTTTTTATATTCTTCTAATCTAATTACAATTCAACCCAAAGTTAATTCAACCATGGATTGCATAAACAAATGTGGAATACTCATTTACCTAATATTTTGTTTATGATCTACTTCTATAAAACTGAATTTTGTAACATTTTTATTGCTAAATAGTGTTTTATCATAAAATACTAAAAATCTGACCTACTTACAATATACTTTTTGCTTATTAACTGCAGATAATTCTCTCGGCCCATATTTTTCTACTTCTTCATGAGTTTCTTCTGAAGCTATAGTAGTATAGTTTTGACATACAACTTTTACCTTTCCTTTCTTATAGGTTAGAATACACTTGTTTCACCATTTGTTGAGAGCTTCATTAGTTCACACTATTTTAAGTAATTTACAAAACCATTATATTCGTAGGAATCTACTACAAAACCATCGTATGCCTTAGGAATCTACGTAATGCTTAGCTAATTTCCAAATGTTTTCTCGTTAAATATTATTGTAATACGGTTTTTAGTTAATGTATATGCAGTTAGCCTGTTTAAAATGTGACTGGTTACAATTATTAGTTGGTAAAGCAAAATGTTCAGCCTTATACTAAACCAAAGGGCAAAGTATATCTAATGTTTTAAGGATGAACTTAAAACTTTCTTTTCTTTTTTTTATGATGAATTTAATTAATATATCTCTTTGCTGCTAGACGTTTTGGGAAATAGAATGAGTGTCTTACAGGATTAACCCTGCAGCGTGTCGATTGTCAAAGTTACTATCATTATGACAACGCTTAGTTTTCTTGTAATCACACAGGCTCAGATAAACATAATAATAATATTATATACCATTTTGAAGAGAAAGTCACATTCTATCAAGAGGTGTTTTCTTTTTTGTTGGCGTGGTGGGTTGGCACATTTGCAAATATTTAGAAGGCAGCAAAGCAGTTATGTTTTGTAGAAGATGAACAATATTAGTGTGACGATGTGCCAAAAACTTTTTATATATGACAGTTTTTTTAGTTTTAGAGGTATTATTCATTATGTATAGTAGAAAATTATGTATAATATATATTAGAGTTTTCAATAAAGAGATAGTTTTACTGACTTTTTTAAAATATGCTTGCAAAACCTCGAAAAGCGCCTGACAGTTGAAGGAAATTAATGTGGCAGTTGGAGGGTTAAATCCTGCAAGAACTAGTGTGTGAAGGTCAAAAATTAAAATATAACACTCCCATCAAGTAATACCCCAAGGAAAATTGTACAGTCTAGAGGTTATTATTTCACCATTTTATAAAATGGTGACCGACTAAATGCTCAAAACTAAATCATATTTTAAATTTAACTCAGGTTCAAAAAAAATACTAGAAACTTTTTTACAGTTTTCCTTTAACTAAATTGCCTTTAATTGAGGTATTACTCGATGTACATTATTAGATTTGTTGAAATCCATACGTTTAAATGGTTTGCCATTTATTAAATTAAATGTCTAAATAGTATGTCACTTAGAAGTGCTTAGCCTTATATTGCAATTTGTGTCCATTATTAAAAAAATACTTCCTTATTTTGTTTATATATTGAAAACGTTCATATATATACTTAACTTAAGTGTTGTTGGCCAGTTATACAAAATAATGCTTTCAAATGTTTACTGTTATATTGACTTGTCAAAAGGTTAATATATTTTTATAAAATAAAAAGATTGTTGCGTATTTGGGTATTATTATTTGATCCAAGCCTTAATTCCACTTAAAGTTTTTACCATAAATGTGATTTCAGCACTGACGTAGGAAATAATAAATGCTATTTTTTGTTCTTAATTTGTTAGTATTAATATTGTCGAAACTAACATAAATAAACGATGAAGTTAGACATTTGAAGAAATATTAATTACTATCATAGAAACATTAATTCTGGTAATTTTTCGTTCAGCAGCCGAATCATATTGTGAGAGCCATAAGCCGCTTATATTTGGTTGCAAACCAGTTTGACCTGACTTGAAATTTAAAGAAGTATTTCAATTCAGTCTGCATTGTTTTGATTTTATCCATTTTTCAGTTGCTAAATTACGTCAATATTATGTATCAAATTTGTCAATAACTTATATTGTAAATTGTATTTCATATTTTGTTACTAAAATATTTAAAGAAAATTCAAGAAATATATAAAATATTCTGGATTTTGATAAACGTTTTTTAACTTATAACTATGAAACAATTAATTTTTATCAAAATCACTAAAGCTTAAGCAAGTATTGTACTCATAGGTGAAATAAAACTGCATGTAAATCAGATCAGCAGTTTTATAGTTGTAATAATAAAAAGAAATCAGGAGATATATGTCTGTTGTCTTTAGCAAAACACACCTATCTGTTATGTGCTATGAGACAAAACCACTTTACATAGAAGAAAACCCTCAAATTAGCTTACATAAAATATTAAAGCAAGAAGGGCCTGTCAGAAAAAGTTGTAAAAGATGTAGGCTACTGTTTGCTATACAATTGAATGAGTCAGAGTGCCAACTTACTGTACCTATTGCGACGGAGATCAAGCAATGTTGTTCTGTAAACCAAAATAAGTAATAAACTAATTATTTGAAACGTTTAAAATTTTTTAAATAAAAAAATATTTTATTTCTGTTTACTGTTTTAGATAAACAAAGTTTTACTTTATGTGCAAACGCTGCACCATTAGTTTTATAAAGGTAAACATTCCAATTATTTTTGTGCTAAGCATTTCAAACTTGTTTTAATTGATTTTAAATTTAAACTTTTTGTTAATGTTAAATCTTACCTGTTTGTTATTTAAATTCGTTCAATTTTGCGTTCAAATAAAAAAAAAAAAAACTTATTTAAAATCAATAATCTAATTAATGATTTATTATTTCCAGTAAATTTTGAAGGTTGTTGGGAATATATCAACATCGATAACAAAAAACAAAGACGGAGTAAGTTAAACACGACCACATCGGAAGATAGCTCAGAATACTTGTGCGGTTGTGGTCGTCAGTACAGGTATAAACGTGGGCTCAGCGCTCATCAGAAGTTTGAATGTGGGAAAGAGGCGTCGTTTCAATGTCAAGTTTGTGGCAAGAAATATACCCAACCTTCGGCGTTAAATCACCACATGAAAGCTGTTCACACAGAAATTTATTTTAAAGATATAAATGTTGGTTAATTTTAGGTAGTTTATTTTCATAAATAAAATAGATTTTGTTTATATAACATTGTATACACTTAATTACTTTATAGTTATATTACAATGTGTTATTTTAAAAAAAAAAACAAGAAATTAAATAATTTTGTTTTGTATCCTATGGGAAACCTTCCTAAGCTTTTTCAAGAAATCATCAATTTGTGAAAACGAAATATGTAATAACCAAACAAAATACATTTAAGCATTTGTGTTGAATGACACGTATTAAATTCGGGGCCTAAACAAAAATTTTCTGGACTGTTTGAATTACGCGGCAATTAGTTGTGCATGTGGAATCACTATTTTGAATGTAAGCTTATGAATAACCAGTTATTTCTTGATTGTTGTTATGCCAGTTCATGTACAAATCAGATCTGGAACTTTTTACTGGACCTTGAATTTAGATAAAATTTCTACATTTTTTAGCTAACATGTGTTTCTTGATTCCGAGATCAAAATCCAACAATCCAGGGCTCTCAAAAACAATCCTGAACACACTATTGAAAGTTCATCTGAATCAGATTTGTTTAGGTTAGATAAAAATGCAGTCTATACTGCGTAGTAAATAAAAGTAATAGTACGGGAGGTAGCGCTACATTTGAACGAGTCATTTCATACCGGCTAAAAATTATAGCAGTAATAGTTTTCCCTTAATACATAAGAGATCTAAGCGTCAGCTACTCCAGTAGTGGTGGAGCTAATGGTGAGAGCATGTGAAAGTTGTCAAAAAAGTTTTTGCTACGAGTGATTTCATACCGAGCCAAAATTTAGGGGATAATTGTTTAGATCATTTTAAACCAAACAATAATAATCAGCTGTATAGATGATAGAGGATTGAAATATAGGGTAATTTTATTTTTAACAAAATTCAAAATCGCCGTCAGCTGAATGTTTGTAGATCGTCAGTTCATTAGTAAAAGTGACTATGCAACGATGAGATGCACTGAGCGCGCAGCATGTTTATGACGCTGACTGACGGACTTTCCCCCGGTATCCAGACAGCTGACGATTTTCTTTATCATTAAAAATGTATCAAAATTCAGCTGTATAAATTTCATACGGTATGAAATGACTTTATATTTAAAATTTGTTGACGTGGTTATAAACGTGACTGACGTATAATCCCCCATCATCTATACAGCTGATTATTATTTTTTGGTTAAAAATGATCTAAACAATTATCCCATAAATTTTGGCTCGGTATGAAATCACTCGAAGCAAACATTGTTTTGACAACTTTCACATGCTGTCATTTTGAGTTCCACCGCGGGTGCGGCAACTGACGCTCATTTTGTTGAATAATGAATATTAATCAACTGCTAGAAATGAAATTTATTCGGTATAAAATTCCTCGAAAAAATGCAACGCTACCTCCCGTACTACCTTACCTACATAATGTGAAGAAAGAATAATTAATCAATTTAACTGGATTACTATGTTGTTTCCTCAAATACGATAATAAATCGACTATAGTTAGGAAATAGAGGTTACAGATTCTTTAGCTACTAAATATTTTGTTTGAAAAGAAATTGTATTAAACTCTACATTGACTAATTGAACTGAAAAAATTAGAAAAAAATATTGGAATTCAAGTTTATTGGGAAAAAATATAAAATAGAAAGAAATTATAAACGAATGCATAGTATATTTTTAAGAGTGAAAATTATTGTTAAAAACATAACCTAGAATATATTGAACACTTAACGTGACACGTATTCCCACAGTTGTCTATTATTCTTTAAACCGTTATGTCCCACATATAAGATGTCCTGAAACTCCAATCCTGTTCTCCTTAAACAATTGATGCCTTAATGAAACTGTTGTTAGAATGTTAGCAAATTTGATATTCAACCTCTTTTTCTCTCAAACATTTGTCTCTTAAATTGGGTAGTTTTTATTTGGAACACATTCTGTATTTACAATCTTTGATTTAAAACCATAAAAAAAAAGGAAAGACAGTATATATTGTTTACTATAATTAAGGTTTTTGCATAGTTCGTAATTTATTTTGGAATATTGGTAAAAGATCTTTTAGAACTACAGTAGAACCTCGATAATTCGAGTCGCAGTAGTTTGAGGGTCCCGGTATTTCAAGCTGTGCTTGCAAAATTAAAAACAGCTTTTTTGACTATTTTAAAGCTTTTGAAAGATCGATTGTAGAGCGCCTTCGAAATTACTTTATTACCGCCGCCCTATTGTACGTTTAAAATGTCAACTAGTCTCTTGAAGGTGACAAGGGATCGAAGTGGCGTTGACGGGCTTGGCGACACACCACAACTCGCACAACAGATAGGTAATAAGTCAACATTGGGTCTCGCTGACGCCTCTCATATCTCATGTCAGCACAGACATACACCAAATACTTGACTGTCTCCCCCTCTTGTTATTCTAAAAATATTTAAATTTCAATAGTAAACTGTCAGTTCCCACAGAAGTATGCGCGCTATGCATATCGGTGTTGTGTAACATTATCGATTAGTGGGTGCATTTTTTAGTGTTTTTTTGTTAAAAGTGTTTTAGTTTTTTAATTTTGATTGTGTTTTGTAACGATGAGTGCAAAAGCTAAAAGAAAATTTGTGCCAATTCAAATTAAATTAGAGGCCTTGAAAAGACTAGAAAATGGTGCAACCATAGAGAAACTTGCAGCTGAGTATGGTGTCGGTGAAAAGTAACTGTAGGGAATGATGCCGTATTAAATGTTCTAATATTTCGACTAATTAAAAAATAAAAAAATATAGTATTCTTTATTCTGTCCATTTCTCCGCATATTTCGAGTTTTTTTATAGTTCGAGGTACAGTCAGCCAAAATTAGCTCAAATTATCGAGGTTCTACAGTATATTAAAATATTGTACATTTATAAATTCTCCAATACTTCATATTATTAGGAAATTGTATGCCAATGTACTCTAATGTATGTATAGCTTCTTATGTTCATGAAAAATACTTGTATTATGTATCTAAACTATTATGAAGTATCAGAAACAATTTTATTGAAACTTAAATCATTATTTTTCTTATTATGAATTCTGTCAACATTTTGAGATAACACAATTGACTTTATCACTTTATTAATTTTTATTTAAATATTTATTTAATTCTATCTGTATTCTTTACAGCAGATAATTGGTTGCAGCTTGATTTGTTTAGGAATGGTTCTGTTGTAAATGATCTTGGGCCTAACCTGTTCAACCATAACTCAACGTTGCCAATAAATGATTCTACATTTGTCCATCGATGTGATTCGTGCGGTCGTGGCTACAAATATCGACGTAACCTTCTTGCTCATATTAAATTAGAATGTGGAAAAGAAGCAATGTATCAGTGTGTTCATTGTACACATAAATTTAGACAATCTGGAAGTTTAACAAGACATATCAAAATTGCACATGGAAGTGACGGAGGCCTCAAATGCTGATTTAGTTCTATAACTTAACCTTTGTTCATATTAAAATAAGAACTTTCTACTTAGGCCTATAAATCAGAATTTGTCTTAGACTGTCTAAAGTAAGTACAGTAAGATTGCGATACTGTAGAGAGTATGGTATTCCTGGTTTAAAAAAAAATGATTGTGCGGAGCTCTCATTATCACAATGAATAATAATTTAGTTCTGCTTCTTATTAATAAAACAACAAATTTAGGGGGATAAGTGTAGTAAAATAAAATGCATTTACATAAGTTTTATATCTTGAAGTTTATCTTCTATCATTAAAAGACCTTTTTTTTTGCTTTTCTTCCATTATAAAAAAAGTTATATTCACGGTAAAATATAAAAAATGATGAAAACAAACAAAACTCTAGAAAGAAGCCTGCTCAAAAGTCTGTAATTGTAGACATTGCTTAAAAGTACAATAAAGCAGACAAATGCACAAATATAAATATCGAGTTATGTACACTAACTCTACTTGTCTAAAGTACACAATGTAAAGTGTCTAATGTACTTGTTTAAAGAAAGAAGTCTGTTGTTTTAACACCTTTCAGTAGAATGATATACTGTACTAGGCCTATCAAAGAAATAATATATTTTGAGTATGTAATTATTTATGGCACTAGTGATCTCAATTGTTAAAAACTAATTCATGTACGTACTATGAATTTCATTTAATTATTCTACACCAATAGCAGAGCTAAACGATTCAGACTGCCGAATTATTGTTATTTGATTGGGACTTTTCATCACAAAGTAAATTGTTAGCATTTTATAAATTTGTTTGGTATCTTTTAGTACTAGTCTTATATTGTAATTACTTTGACTCCTACTTCCTGGACCATTATTGTAAATTTTTTAAATTAATTTACCAACCTTCAAATGGTTCTTTTAATTTCCCCTCTACTGCTGCTGAGTCTTACTAGTTTCGACACAAACCTCTGTCATTTTGAACATTTCAGATGAAAATCACATGACACAAAACACTACACAACACATAAAGTATAAACATGTAATATACACCATTAAAGGGTCGTTAAATAATTAAAATGGGACCTAGCTTTCCACACAAGTACTTGCGGGTCCTCTCGAATGCGTCATTATTTAACGACCCTTTAATGGTGAATATTACGTGTTTATACTTTATGTGTTGTGTAGTGTTTTGTGTCATGTGATTTTCGTCTGAAATGTTTGTCTTCGGTTTGTGTCGAAACTAGTAAGACCCAGCAGCAGTAGAGGGGAAATTAATAGGACCGTTTGAAGGTTGGTAAATTAATTTAAAAAAATTATGTTATAACTTGTTCTAAACGAGCTTATGTTACCTGTTCATAAATGCACTCCTGATCTCTGTTAAAATAAATAGTGCTTTTATTACAATATTTTGTATTTCTTTAAACTTTTCCATTCGGTAAAGTGTTTGCTTCCCTTTCCAGTTCTTTGCATGGTAGTGATGCTTCTGTGAAGCTACAAGAATCTATTTATATACGGAGTAACAAGTTACCTTTTATAGGGGGAGACAATGATCATTTAATTAAGAAACATGAACTAACTTGGCATCTTTCTCCGGTAGAGTGATAAGTTCGAATGCTACCTAATGACATATTACGCCTAATTCTTAATCATTCGACTTAGTTATTTCCAATCTCTGGTAAATTGAATGAGAACCGTTTCTAAACTACGATGATCTGCATGAAAAGGAAGTTTTCGTTGTTAGGAAGAAATTAAGTAAGTTATTTAAAAATTATAATCGTAATGGTCCTACATTTTTCTGCGTTGGATTTGTAGATATTTTACATAATTTCTAAGTATGTTTTAACTTATTAAAATAGTCCTATAGGATAACGTACAATATAATTTTGAGAGTTATTTTTCATTAATTATAGGTACTAATTAACTATGGATACTTTTTTAACCACAAATACAGAATGTACACTAAAATTATTATTATTCTTAAAATAGTTACAAAACTTGTATTAAAAAAAGATAACTATTATAAAAACAGGAAATATTTAGCCGAAGTAAAACGGAGAATACTTGATATACTACAATGGTTAATCACATTGGGAACCTAATGTATGTTGTCATTAGGTTTATTTAAAACACATAGCAGGGAAGAGGTTTTATTTAAAAACAACAAGGGACCAGTGGTAGTTTAGTCAGTGAGTTGGCTTATCAATATGCTACTGTTTGAATCTATAGGTTCGAATCTGGCTTACGATTATAGCAATTCAAATATAATAATCAATATTCAGTTGTAGAAAAAGGTAAACTATTAAAATTATTTTTTAAATCCAAACAAATCTTCACTGACGTTTCTCAGGTTAAGTAATAAATCATGTACAATCATTTGCTTTTATTTTATTTTTTTTACTTCTTATATAAAAGGTGATAACTTATTACCCTTTTGAAACCTTGAAGGTAGATTGTTGTTGGAAAATAAAACATCAACAGAAAATTAAACTAGCCTATTACAAAATTATTTTAACTTTTTATACTTTTGCTTAAATAAAGAAATTTAATATATTGTGTTTAATTTAATAAATAGTTTTTCAATAAAGTGTTTATTTAAGCTTTGTATAACAGATATTTGTAATCTAAAAAAATCAGCCCTTACTAAAGTAAAGACCACGAAAGAATACCGTTGAGGGACGGGCTTGTGTACACCGAGACCTTGAACACTCCAACCATCTTTTAGTGCGACGTTGTCACGTTCTTCCCACGTTTCTAACTGAACACGACTGACTCAACGCATTTATAATTCTTTAAACTGTGCGCTCAAGCCTCTAGTGGTAAATACCAGGAGTGTTCGAGACTAGTAGATATGGCAACGCTGCGCGTCCATCCTATTGGCCGTCACGCAACGGTATTCTTTAGTGGTCTTTAATATAACTACACCTTTTTCCTACTACAGATTGAGCTCTTATCTTTATTCAAATGGTTGTTAGATTCCTCAATGTCCTCTCCAACAGCATTCTTTCATCAGTTCCTAAGCTTACCCGTTGTTCAACAGAGTAAATCTTATAATAATCCTCACTTGATTAACATCAGCTAGCTATACACTGCATGTATGGTTATTACTATATCACCCATACTAACACCATATTATACCAAAGAGCACCAGAGAAGTTCACTGAGTGTCAAGGGCAGAATGAGCAAAATGGTTCACCTTAAAAGAGATAATCAGAGAAGTGCTGCGTTGCAAGGTTGGGCATTCACTGTTCTAACAGTTGGTTTGAATGATGAAAAATGTTTTTATTAATGAAACTAGTCAATATACTCTTTAGTAAATTTATATCTAAACCAATTTAATGGATTTCAAGTGGTTCACAGCTGGGTTTTCTCAATGATCGAGCCCAGTCATAACTTGTCAATGCCCCAACCTTAAGCTATCGTCCAACTCAACAGACTTCTTTTGTGCACTTTACTATAAGCACATTTGTGTTTAGTAATTAGGCTACATTTATGGCAAGGTTAGTTATTATTTCTGTAATTAATGTATTCTTGCTGATGTAAATATAAAAATTGATTTCAAAGGCCATTCCTTTTGCAGACAGACAGATGATACATTACGTAAATGTTTCTAGCCTTCTTCCTGCGAGAAACTTGAAGCCAAAAAGAAAAACATTGATGGAAGCAGAGGAAACTTTTCCATGCGATACATGCCACTGTATTTATGTTCATAAACGTAATCTCATCAACCATAAGAAATTTCAATGTGGAAAGGAAGCAATGTTCAAATGTAGTGACTGTGGTAAAAGATTTACCGTTTTAGGAAATCTAACCAGACACAGGAAAGCAATTCATAAACATATTTAATATTATAATGTTTGAGGAACAAAATGTAAAAATACGTGGGATTTCGAAGAATACTCATGAAATGGGTTTAGTTTTTAATGGTTAATTCTGTTTTAAGGTTAAATATATACATTTTAAGTCATCATTTTTTATTGTTACTTGTATTTTGTGGAATTGATTATTATATTTATTTTATTTAAAGTAACTCATATTTAAAGATGAGGTAATAAGTTTAAAAATTATTTTTTAATATAAATGTTAAGTTGTACTGGTAGACTATACTTGTATTAAAATTTGGAAGTTTTAAATTATTTTATATATGTAGTAGGTAGCTAAAAGGCTATAGTAATTTACAGCGTTAACAAATTATATATTTATTTACATGTCATAAGTTACAAATTCACAAATGAAGATCGTAAAAACTACAAATTTATTTGAGGAATACAAAAATCTATTGTTACTTCTTAAAATATTTGCTGATTTTATATATTTTTTTAAAACTAATCTGTAATAACCATCTTGGTCTAGTTTAGAGTTTGTTAAAATTATAATACCTCAATTTGTTAAGTAATTATGCATCAAGACAAAGTTTTTTTTTAAACATCTTCCCCACAAAGCTAGTATACTAACCTGCTTATAGTAACTAGGAACTGCTGGTGAACTAAGAATAAAGATTAATTTTTCTTTTAGTTTATAGATCACAGGAATTACAACTAAAGGTACCCTTTGTATTTAATTTCCATCGTGTAACTTTGTTTTAACACTTCTGATGCATTTTGAAACATTTAACAGGTCTGCAACACATTGTAAAAAAACAAAATAAAAGATACGCCAGATGTGCACTGTCTATTGGTCCAAGGACGACTGCCGTATCATTTGTGTAAATTTGCACAGCGGTATTTAAGTTTTCCTTACTTTGATATTAATGGTTATGTCATAAAGCGTGTTCGTGGGAAATTAAGTTTGTCGTTCTTTAAACTGTCTTTATTGTTGTCAAATATTTCAAACTCCTCAACAGGAACCGAATATTTTCCTTTTCTAATAAATGCCGCAGTTTCAAATTTGTTTCAAAATCCATGTAGCTATAGTTTTAAGTTTTAACCAATCTGGTAGCTTACATATTTATCTCGTAATTCGGAGTAAAATATCGGAAACCCATCAGAAATGAACAAAGTCGTATGACAGAAATAAAATACAAGGTAACTTAAATTAATAAAGAATTTTGTAAATTAATTATTACTTAGTAAAACTGGAAGCAACTTGGTTCTTCAGAGCTATGCAAGAAGAAAGAAATCACAATTTTCTGAAACCTAAAATAACAAATAGAACACGACAGAAAAGTTTGGTCGCAGGTTAGAAACAATTTTATAATCTGATATTCTGTTAAAATAACACTAGTTTAAAAGAGTACTTAAACAAAATCTAACTTTTACCTTGAATGATCTGAACTAATCGTATTTCTCTGCAGGGGAATCTGAATGGGAAAATGATATAGTTTGGAATTTCAAAGGCATCAGTTCCAGTAAAGATGTTACTGGTGTCCAGCCTGAACCTTCCCAGCAGCCTCCAAAACCCGTCTACTTCTGTCCCGGATGTGGTCGACAGTACACGTGGCGTCAAAGCATGTTGTTACATTTTAAGAATGCTTGCGGCAAAGAGCCTCAGTTTGCTTGTCCTCAGTGTCCGTACAGAGCAAAACAGAAAGGCAATCTTGACAAACATATTGAAATTAAACATCCGTTATCAAATCTCACTGCATTATAGTTACTTAATATTAACTGTAATTTATATTAATTTTTTATTTTTAGGCTTGTGCGCTTTTGCAGTTATTTCAACATGTTGATACAAAACCAAATGTGTTAATTATTTTCTGGATTTAAACACTAGACTAATAATATTAAACTGATATATATTTGTTCTCTCAAATTATAAATAAAAATATGGAAAGAAGAAAATAATAGAATTAAATAATTGTTTTATTTGAACAAATTCCAACTGATATTTTACAATAGTTTCATATGCTGCTCTTTTTAAACTCGTTTCGATTCCAATATTTGTTATTTAAACTGTTAGTCTTATTAAAGTTCAGAGGAGTATAGATAAACTTGTTTGAATAAATAGTAAACATTTGTTGTGTGGAAAGTGTTTGGTTGAATTCCTATCACTGTGATACATTTATTTATGAGCTCAAAGGAAACAACAAATACAACTTAGTATTTGCCTTTGGCCAGTTTAGTAAGTTTACTATAAATACCTTAATAATGTCTGCAGTCCAATTTTAACACTTAAATTAACACAAAAACTGAGAACACTAAAACAAACTGAGTCAAACTTTTACTTATAAATATTAATTACATTTTTTAAATGTTATCTGTCTTTCGTCTCTTGTGATTTCACAAGAAAGTCTCGAATCTATTACATTTAAAAAATGTTATCTGTCTTTCGTCTCTTGTGATTTCACAAGAAAGTCTTGAATCTGCTACAAGTCACACGAGAGGAAAGAGAGACCAAGTGGCTAGAAACGTGTAAAAAGTCGATTTGGATAGTTTATTGTATTAAGGGTTTGTTTTTTGTTAAATTACCAAACCTGATGAAGCTGGCTGTTTTACTAAACTTTGCTTTATCAACAATATGATAAAAATGGAGTGTAGATTCAATAAAAATAACTTTCAAGTCTAATTTTAAGGAGGAATATTGTGATCCACTCAATTTCTTAGCTAACTATGATCTTAATTTAAATTTTAAATTTGTGTGGTGATCGACTAATTTATTTTAAATGTGGTAGTTGCTAGACTAACTCAAATCATTTTTGTCGAAATAGATGATGGACTTAATACTTAATTGATCCTTTCACATAAAAACATGATCTGAAAAATTAATGAGTTACCACCTTATTAATTATAAAAAACTAAAAGTTGGTTCTTACATTTTGAAGTTATTGTTGTGATATTAAAAAATATTCATAAACATTCATTATTTGTGCATATAAATTATTTTATTTTTGATTTAGTAAATAAGTTACCTTTATAAAAGTTGAATTAGCATTTTTAATTTTAAAAGATGTTTGACTTGTGAATTCTTTACATTTTAAGTACAGTAAAAGTCTGATTTTCTTTTAAAATCAGCTTAAATAGTCACTAAGTTACCTTACTCATTATTTTTAATAAAATATAAATGTTAAGCCTTTTATTTAAAACAAATTTGTATACTAAAATGTCAAGGTAAACTAATAACCCAGAACTTTCAAAGTCCCAAACGTACCGCAGCTTTTGAGTTATTGTATTAAGAGCAGTGACGGATTTTGATCGTATTTCACCTCTTTTCTGCAATTATGGCAAATCGGACTTTCTATCTTCCCTATCCTGAACAGATAGGCCCATGTCTAGACAGAAGCTGTGTTAGGTGATATGTGATTTCACCTTGCCTCCTGTTATGCCGCTCCAACGTACTAATGAGACTGGCAATCCATCTTCCTTTTGTCTCCTCCTGCCATCGCTCTTTCCAGATTCTTAAGGTCTCCACTCTTGCCAGCTTCCTGACTACTCTTTTCTGTCTTTTCTTCAAAAATTGTCATTCTTTCTCCTGCCAAGAGGTCAATGGGAATGATGCTAGAGATGACCAGATTACCGTATGGTAGGCTCTCACGATCGAAGAGCTCTTGTCCTCTGCATTTTTGCCAATAGCTTCCAATATTTCTCATGTCTAAGAGAGTCGATCTAATCTTCAACTCTGTATAATATGGTTGAGTGCGTAGCTGCTTTAGCAATCTTCGTTGTTGCTAAGCATATTGTTACTTTATCAGAACCAGAGATGTGAGATATGTAGTGTACTAAAATATACCAAGTGAGGTTTTCCTCTAATTCCATTGGTTATTAGACTGAGGCAATTCTTTTCTCTGTGGATGTGAGCACACGACAGATATCGCCTTCTTCATCCCATGTCAGCCTGCCATTAATAGCTACTGTTGACTTTACTGCAACTATTGAGCTACTGATTTTTTTGTGAATTACAACATATTTAAACTCGTTTATATTATTTTGTAGGAAAGTTAAGTTGTGTAAAGTTAGCTTTATTTTATGGAGATAAGGTTTTTTTTGGTAAAGTATTTCACCATTTTCTGAAAATGTTTGCTATTTTATTTTTGTTGAAACTCTGTTAATAGTGCAGAGGAACCGATCAACCACGATAAACGGTTGAGCTATATATTTGTCAGTACCCTTCGTAGAAGGACGAATTCGAAAGAGTGAGGGGCAATCGTCCATGCAAAGTGGATAATAAGACACAGATATGCTCACTTTATTTTTAGACCGAATAAGACTGCACACGAAGGTCACACTTGCTCTTGTCTCAGTGGTTAATGTAACTAGTTTTGTATATGGTACCACACATTTCTCAAAATGTATAATTTATTAAAAAAAAAAACATTATCTAACCTTTCTTTTTTAAGAACCTGTATTTTCATTGACCTGGTTGTCACTACAACATTTTTTCACAATTTAATGAATAAATGTATGATGATTGAAAAATTGTATTAAAAAAAATAGTTTTTCCTTTTAGCATAAGTTTTTTACGAGGGGCTAACTATAATCTGCTTAGGCCCGCAGAATACCTAAATAAGCCATTGATTAAAAATCATCAGCAAGTTTTTATATTAGGTTTTTAATAAATAATATACTCATTTTAGACTTAAGAGAAAGTGAATATACTTTTGTATGTATAGTATACATTTGGCCTACACAGTATAAAGCGAAGAATTTGCTTTTGTCCTGTAAGCCTATATGATTAAAATATTCAATTAAATAATTTTAAGTCCAGATTTTTGCATTTAGTATTTGTTGTTGTTTTATTTATTTTAACAATTTGTTAGTATTTTTATAAATTTTTATGTATGTATAGAAAAAGGATTTTTAACAATTTTTATGTTGGTTATGATGAATATTTATTGTTGTTTTCTTTATTTTAACAATTTGTTAGTAGTTTTATAAACTACAAATTTAAAAAAGATTTTGTAAAAATGTTGTGGGTTTTGATTATGATGAATTATATTGTTTTTCTTTAGTAAAAAATAAACAGCATTTTGTTATTTTTCATATTTATGTTTTCTTTCTTTTACATAGGTTCTTAATTAGCCTAATGTACTTCATGTTTTTGACACAGGAAATGCCTAATAAGCTCGTTCTTCTTAGAATGCCATCGCTAATAAAAAAATAGTTTTCTTTCAATAAAGAAAAAATAACTTATTTTTATAATTAGTTGTAAAAGATTTCGACTCTTTTTTCTGAAAAACAGTACTTCTAGAGCACTACAAGCACACTATTTGAATAGACGTAATAAAGTTGTAAAGATTACTCTTAGTGTGTATATTTAATCAACAGGTTTAAAAATTTTGCCCCCTAAGTTGAGAATTTCTTTAAAAAATTACTTTGTACCTTTAAAACTGCTATATTATAATAAAAAAAGCTTCTTCTAAGTTATTGTAACAATTACAGTATTCAAAATTAAATTCATTCTGAATATATATATGTAGGGTGGTCAGAACCAAGTGTTAAAAACTACGGGAAATGGTTCTATGAGTTAAAATAAAGAGAAAATCAAGAATAATATTTTTTCTAAAATCGCTTCATTTTCCAAATATCCCCCATTTTGTTTCTTTTACTAAATAATTAATATCTAGAGAACGGTTTGACCGATTGAGTTCAAACTTGGCATGAAGTTTAACCTAACAGTGATCTATCTTAAGAAAAATAAACGATTATATAAAATCATGCATTTCAAAATGGCGGCTGTATGAATATTTTAAACCTAAATTACTCAAAAACTGTACATTTTAACAAAAAATGTCATGACACTTTTTTTGTAACCCTTTTGATTCCCTTGTTCTTTTGATGGTGTAACTGTTAAAACAATCAGATAAAGCTAAGTTATGTGTAATAATTGATTTATTCAACCCGGCATCCTAAACCAACACAGTAAATACTACAATATTGTATGTACATTTGCTGTCATTATCTTTAACTATTATCCTTCATCCGATTGTTTTGAAAGTTACATCATCCGATAGGGAGTCAAAAGGGCTACAAAAAAGGTATCTTGAAAAAGCTCATGATTGGAAACCAAGGTTAAATGTGCATTGAATTTTATAATTTGAAATAACTTTTTATTAAAATTTTATGTTGAGTAACAATTTTGCTTTACCATTATACAAACTTGTGAGTTGCAATTTCGGTTGTTCATATATATATACGGTGTAGAAAATGTCTTGACACACCCTCATATATCTCAAACTGAAAAAGATTGAATGTTTAAAATTTATAAATCCTGTAAGGAAGTTACAAACAGCTTTTAAAATGATGTTGTATAAGTCACAGCCGACAACATATTTGTAGGGGGGGTAAGAATATTTACAAACCCTCGTCAGGACATTCCCTGATAACGTCAAATGACCGAAAACGGAGTCAAAAAGTAGGAGTTTAATACCTAAAGATTTATAAAGTTAAGCATTTCCATATTTTTTGTTGGAGATTTATGTGAGTGTGCAGTGAAACATACTTGCTGTTTAGATAAAACATACTTTATAATAAGTTTAAAAATTGTTTCCTCAACCTCAGTATTTGTAAAAAATGCTACTGAGTTTAACATTTTTGGGGTTTGTTGTAGCAACTAAAATACAATCAAATAGAACACATTTTAACGACTCCATGTTTTTCACATAGATTCAAAATTTCTTGGCGTACATGCGTACAGGCCCCTCTAAAATTGCAGAAGTGGTTCCACAATTTCATCAGTAGTACGTTTGCCAGCATTTCCTGTATTTTGTAGTGCTTGAAGAAAAGTTCCACTGTGACTTGTATGGTACAAGTTGTAGTTTTGATAAACCAGTTGAAATGAATTCGGGAATCGAGTAGAATGGTTATGAATAGTTGTTATTAGCCAAAACATTGCATCTGCAGAATTTCAGACTCATTTATTACATTAAAAATTAAGGTTACAAATCTGTCACCGCCTTAATACTCTTTAAAATAAAGAACGGCAGGCAATAATATTAATTTAAATTTACTATAATCATTAAAACTTCCAATATTAATCCTTTCCGCGTTGTAGACGAATATAACCGCTAAGTTTGACTTTGCTCAAAATGCTGTGGGCAAATATACTCGCTTTTAAACATTTAGTGTATTGTCAGGACTATGTAGTGTATTTTCAGATTTGCTGCTTGAGTGCAGCAGCTATTAAGTAACATATCCCTTGGTTAAAAAACATAATGGCGGTCGACTCCGCCCTCCGACTGTTGTGGGGGGAGCACCTAAGTTGGTGCGCTACACCACTCGTGCTGTGTTTTTCAAGCAACGCTAACGCTGTAGATGAACTAACTCGCAAGTCTGTTCACTTGCAGACTCCGTGCGAAACTGCACTGCATCCATTGTTTCATTATTTTTCCTCCCACGTCTCATTTTTGGTATAAGAAAATCGAAAAAAAAATTAGCGTTAACTTATTGAGAACTTAATTTTTTGGGGGTGTGTAGCGTTACATTTAAAATTTCCGTAGCACGGGAAGGGTTAAATATTTTTGGTCTACTGAAACCTATCCCACTTTGCATATCCTTCAGAAATTTCAGCAACAATAATTGTGTTTTATTTTCAGGTATTTTTAATCACAATTCACACCCTATAGTGGATCCGACAAAAGGTTACAAATGTCCAAAGTGTGAGAAGTTGTATATTTCCATTGGGAACCTTAACATGCACCTGAAGTTCGAATGTGGTGTGGAGCCAAAGTTTCAGTGCCCCTTTTGTCCCCATAGGAGCAAACTCAAGGGCAACTTGCAGAAGCATATTAGAATAAAGCATCACAACCTTTCAGTTCAGCTGTGATTGTTGTATGATTTAAAGAAAACTGTTACCCTAACTGATTTGCTTATTTTTCTAAATTTCTTTGTTTAAAATCACAACAGAGTAAGAGTTTATGCTACACAGATAAAAATATTAGTGTTATTATTTGGTTTTTGGTCAAGGTTTGAATGGAATGGTATCAAAGAAAATTATCTATTTATGAAAGATGGGGGAAAATGAATGACATAGGCCTAAATTCTGTTTAAAATTTTCTTTCTATTTTACATGTTCACTTTTGTATTACATTTAAGTCTCTGGTATTGTTAAAATGTTATCATACCAGTTTGAGTCGCCAGTGGGGTAAATTTAAAAACTTGAGCCTTAAAGGTAAAAAAAATGCTGTAAGACATAGAATGTCACCACCTAGTGAAATGTTAGTCGTGTTAGGACCAAACAAGTAAATCTAGACTCTTGGATTTGTAGAACATCTTTAAACAATGGTGAGGTATCTCGACTGTTAAATTCTGAGTAATAAGAGGTTATTGAAACTAAAAAATTAAGTTATAACAAACAGAAAATTATTTACAAAATTTACATCCATAACTGCAAGGTTATTAATGTTAGGTTATTAACTCCAAGGTTATTAAATTGTGAATCTTTTATAGCGCTAAATATATTTAAGTAGGCAAAACAAATGTTTTAGTTCGTTTTAAGAGAAGACCTCATTGCAGATTGTTTTCAAATTTTATTAAACATTATTTTATAAACTGCTATCAAAATCAGAACCTTTGTGTTAGTATTGAAAGCTTACAAATTGATTTTAAATTCAATTTTGTGCAAAATATTGATTGTAATTTTCTTTTAAAGAAAGTCAGGAGTTAAATAATCATTTTGTGTATATTAACACATTTTTGATTGTTCATGAAATTGTAAATGCATTTTAAGACTTTTTGCTGCGAAACAAATGATAATGTTTTTATTTTTGTCGTATTTTTTCTTTTTTAAGAAAAATGTATTACACTAAAGTATTTTCGTTCTACTAAACAAGACTTTTTTAAATAAATCTAACCTAGAGTAAAGTTACCATGTTACAAAAATGTGATGATAGTAAATAGTATTTATTTTATAAAAAAAATATTAGAAGCACAATAGGTATTTTTTAATGTGTGTTACGTTTTGGTGAGCAAGTGTCTTTGAATTTTATTTTATGTATTAAATTGTATCTGTTACTTATTATTTGATTATTAGTAATTTATTTTGTCCACAATAAGCAAACAGTTTTGTCTTTTTACTTTCTCCCCCTATACCATAGTATATGGAGAAAGTATTGTTTTTTATTGTAAACAAATGAACAAAAATGTAGTTAACTATAAGTTTTAACTTTAACTTATATGTTTTCTTTTTTAATAATATTCAAAGGATTTGGCCTTATCAATCTTGTGATTGTACAAGTAAAAGTGTTTTAAATAAATGTCAATTGAATTAGTCACTTGTATATGTTTTTGAGTTATCCTTTAAATCATTTTGTATTGAAATACGTAGTAATTTTTCTTGAAAATTATTTTTGCGCATATAGTTTTAGTTATACTTGTAACGTTTGAAACATTTGATAGAACTTTGGTAAGCGTTGGTTGTTCTGTTTTTGAATGAGAATAGGTGAGGTTGTATCATTTTGCCCCAGCCTTAGTTTCCAGAAATGTTAACACGACCATCGGTCTATGATAACAGAATTTTGATATTTGTTTTACATTCCATTACTATAAATTACCCTGTTATATTATTACTTTGTTATCAATTTTATTCCAGGGGAGCATTGTAAAAAAATACACAACTTAATAGTATTCAAATTAATTTTAAATCTAATAAAATATAATCAAATATAAGAGAGCAAACTCAAAGTTTGACCTAAATATTCATTTTGTTCATAGAAGAAAAAGTATGAAAGTAGCGTAAGTTCGAACTAACTCTATATACTAACTTATATATAAATAACTAGTAAATAATTAGTACTATTTAAAAATAATAAGTATATATTACATACAACTTTTATACTCATATTTACTGGTGTACTAGTAAATCCCCGTGAAAAATCAGGCAAATTAATTAGATACACATCAGAAATACATCATTTATACAAAATACTATTCAAATAACACCCTTTATCTAGGCCTACCTAACTATGCAGATGGGGATTTTTAACTCGGTAAATGTGTACAATTATAAATGGTATAAAACTGTAGGAATATTTGTTAAGATTTTGTGTTTATATATATTTAAAGAAAGATAAAAATATTATCTTTTAATTACCTTTTATTTCATATTGGTAGATCAAATGATTTAGAAGTTATTAATATTACAGGCTATATTGTTGATTGAAGTTGTAATCATAACCAAAAAGTATAATCTACGCTAGGTTTTGTTTGCGTGTTACAGATGATGGGTGAAATCAGCTTTTATACTATTAAGTTAAATGAATAGGTATTTCTTCTTTAAATTTGTATAAACGAATATTTTGATGATAAAATGTTGTATTTATATACAGTTTATAACCTCAAAGCAAATATTATAACACACGTTAGTTCTATAACTCATATTTAATAAAATCAACTTCATAAGAAATTATAACGATTGAAGTTGTAAACATAAACTCAAACTATAATATACACTGGGTTTACAGATGATGGGTGAAATCAGC
>JAGFPH010008237.1:0-13655 GCA_018207615.1 Philaenus spumarius
AGAGTTTTGGTCTTCCTAATTTATTTTACTCAGACATTAGCTAAATAATGTAGGCGTAATACCCTAGTCTCACCATGTGGTATTATTTCAAAGGAAAATTCGAATAAAGAGCATGTTGTTTGCTTTACAAAAAAAGGTAATACAATTGATTATGTACCAAAAGACCTTCGTTTTTGAAAAAAAGGTACATTCAAGATGGCGGACAACATTTTTTAACACAAATTTCAATACAGTGAAGAATGCAATTTCAATACAGTGAATAAATTTATTTGCATTCATATAATTTTATTATGTTCTGGAGAATAACATCGCTTGTTTGCAAAATATTTGGCCGTTCTTGAACTTCCGAGACACCCGGTATATGTTGTGTTGCATAACAGGTCACATTTTTTTGACATATCTGAACCTCTATGATTTTTTTGGCTTGAGAGGGTAGGGGGTTAACAATTTCAAATGCAAATGTAGGGCATGTAATACACAGCTGAAAAGTTTATTAAACGAGAAACATAATGGCGCAAACTAGAACTTAGTATCTTGCTTCGTTTCAAAATAATGGACAATCAAAGTTCTGGAAAATTATATTTTTATTATAACACAAACGCAGGTTTTTGTCCGAAAAATTGTTAAATTTTCTTCATTTGCGTGACTTATTTGTAAAAAGGCAAAACTGAGTGCTATCACAATAAATATTAGGAACAAAATGACGCAGGTACAGCTATTATATCAGTACATGAAAAATGTTACATGAAAAAGTTTTTTAAGACATAAACTCAGACGAATTAGTGGCACCTTACTATATTTACTTACAGTTTCTATTTTTAAAATGTGTTACATTTAACATCAACGTACAACCGACTTACTCCAAAATTACAAAGGGTCAGATACTAAGTAAAAAAGTTATGAAACTCAAGATATATACAAAGTTTTATTAACTTATTTTTGTAACAAAAAATAAGGGAGGTAACAGGACTTTATAAACACTCTGTACAGCCTAGAGATAATGTAAACTTAAAAAAAAAATTAAAAGATTAATAATTGGGTTTTTTAAATACAGATGTGTAGGTGCTTTATTCATTCATCTTTTACTTTATTAATAGAGGAATTAGCTGGTTAAAGCTTGAATTTAGAAAACATTAGTCTCAAATAAAAGTCATACAATATTGTATAACCTATAAAAAAAAACATTAGCAACGAAACATATAATATTTACCAAATAAAATGTAGGCCTTCAAAATTCTGACCCGAAGACCATATATATGATTTTTTTTTTTAATGTCACGTGTTATAAACTAATTGGTTGAATAAACTAATATGAATAAATTAAGAATAATAGTTTTTAAGTTTAGCCTACTAGTGAAACTCAAAGCCAATTTTTGTAAGAGAGCAATTTTTAAAATTCGTATTTTTTTAAACAGTTACAATATGTTGTAGGCCTATCTGAATTTGTATTCAGAAAACATTTAAGCATATAAGTGTATAGGAATAAAACTAATCGATTAAATTTGGCCACTTCCTGATTGATTATATGTTTATGAGTTTAAATGCACGATGTCTTTCGTTTTATAGGTTGGGTCTCAATTTATTACATTTTATACAACTAAATTATAAACTATGTAATATTTTAGCTTAATGACTTTATCCGCCTATAATACTGTTAACTGTAATTTATTTTGGGAAGCGATAGTTTCACTAGAGGACACATTATATAAACTACCTTGAGTGGTTTCCTTAAATTTACATTAGTACACTATTGCAAAAAGAAATTTGACAATGCTCTTTGTAATTTAGTACATATTCCAGTACGTTATTACATCAAATTAATTTTAGTTATACATAAATATTATAACATCGTGCAGGCCAAGAATTCTGGCTTTAATTAAAAGTTTACTACCATTATTATAGAAAATAACTTACTGTTTAGAATAACTTACTTATAAAACAATAATGTTTTCAAAAAAATATGACATCAGCTACTAATGTTAAATAGCGTATATACTTTTATAAATTACGATTAAAAGAAAAGAAATTACAGTGCTCTATATTACAAGTTTTATTTACTGGTCTTAAAATAAAAAATACGAATTAATTTCCAGATTACGTGCAAAACATTCTGAACTTTTTGAATAATTTATAAGTTTTAAATACTAAAATGTATGATATTACTGTTCCTTGTTCTTTTAATTTCTTTCGTATATTACAACGGAAAATCATTTGTAACGTTTAAATAATTCGATTGGTACCAAGCAAGGTATACAAAACTACTACGGCTGGATGAACCATCCGTAGTAAGTTGTAGAGAATTGAAGCGGCAACACTGTACCAAGTACATTTTGCCGCGAAATCACGACAAATCAGCTTACTACGTTAGCCGTTAGGAGCGCTATCACACGGCGAAGTCCCAGTTGCTGCAAATGCGTAATGTTCGACCTTTTTACACACCGGGAGAAAAACTCATTTATGGCAACTGACTCTTATATACCTTATTCTTCGATAAGAATCATAAATATAAGCCAAATAAATTGTGGCAACGTGTGTATGTTGCCACAATTTTTTATGTTGCCACAGTGTGGTCTGGTACTGGTGAATGATGCCACAATAGAGTGTTTACCAACGCACACACACACACACACACACACACACACACACTCACACACACACACACACACTTACACAAGTCAACATATTATATTTCTCTCTCTCTCACTATTCAAAATGTGCTTTTTTATAGCCGTATGGCAAAGTACCGTACTGTCCGTCTCTCTTTCTTTTTGACCCGGTAATTTTAAATAATTTTGACTCCTTTACGGTTATAACGTTCCGATCTACAGTTCGACGGATCCTGGACTCTTCCGTCAGTATTGTTTGACCAGCAGTAGGATCTGTGACCAGTCGTTTAAGTGACTCAAAGTTTATAGCTCCGGCGGTGCGAAGATTCAGGGTCAGACCTTTAACTTTACAAACTGTATGTATTTGGCCGTCGGTCGTACTAACTTTGTAGCCGTAGGTTTTTGGACCTCCGGAAACAAATTCTGAAATGTACGAGCCGGGACCGTAGTTGGTCAGTTCGTCGGTCATCTGTCCTAGGTAGTCGCCTGTAGGAATTTTATACTCCCCAGCCTTGTGCAGGTAGATAATTGAGTCTGTGTCGTAATAACAAACCTTGTCACCTAGGACATCCAAGTACTCGTACAATTTAAGTCTGGCTTGGGCTGTCGTATAGGCCGCTAAGACTACGTTAACCGTAGGGAGTGCTTCGCACACGTCCTCCGTGTACTGCCAACTTACTACCACGACTTCTTGGTTAACCTCTTGTATATTGTTCACGTCGACGGAGGGACTGATTAAAATTTTGAAAAGTTCGGTCGGCTGCCTTACTATCGCGGTTTTCGTCTGATTCTCGCGTTGTCCGAATTTCCCCCAAAAAGAATTTAGCATTAGCTTGGCGAGTGAACGGAGGCCTTCGTTCTTCTTAATTTTCTTAATGTCGAGCCTAATACCTTCGTTCTCGTAGTACTCCTCGACATATTTCAGTTTAAGGGACTCAGTGTCGCACCACGAAGGAAAATTCGAAGCCTCCTGCTTGATTTTCAAAAATTGATTGATAAAATCAAGAAAAAGGCCGTCGCTTCCGGAGACCGTTTCGTATCGCCAGAGTTCGAACATTTCCAGGATGACATAACCTTTCTCGACGGCTTTCCTAATCTCATCCATCGTCCAAGTTCCGGTCAATGTTCTTTCCTCGACTCTGTGGACACAGTCTCCGGAAATCAAATTTTCTCCGCACGTGCGACACAATATAAACATTAGTTTATCGTTCATTTTTGTTGGCAGTACAGGGTGATACAGTTGACGGGGAGGGAGCACGGTACATTTTAACAGACCGTCAACGTCCATTCCTTGGACTCTGCAGACTCTATCGCCTACGTAGATTTGTGGGTGGCCGACGGGGTATTTACCGTATTTGCAGACCCAAGGGTAGAGGGAGCAGACGTCGACGTACTGGAGCGTTTCGTTTTCTTTAGCTTTTACGTACGATTTTGTATTCCCCGTGCGCCCGCCGAAAAATGCGTCTCGGGGATTGAGGGGCACAGTGTTTAAGAGCGGGTGGGAATCCAGGTACGCCATTTCGGGATTCTTTTTTAACAACGCTCGAAACTGACACTCCCACATCTCCATTGTCTCGTGCTGCCTGGATAGTTTGACCATTTTGGCTCTTGTTCTCTCCAGTCTCGCGTTGAGAGTGTCCGACGGATCGTCCTCTAGGGGATCATCACGCCCATTAGGGTAACACTTGGAACATCCGTGCCAATAGCAGCCTTGAAATTCGTAAATTCGGCTGCCGTCAAAGCCATCGACTCTGGTGCCGTCGATTTTGATTTCACGACTGTTTCCGGCGTGTTGTATGTGCACACCCCTCTGGTCGGATTCCCATATCAGCCATTTTAGGGCGACGGGCGAATGATTGTCTGCAAGCCTGTAGCCGAGCTTTGGTAGCAGGCTTATTGTTTTCGGCTTAAGGAAATTTCTCCGAAAAACGAGGTTGCAGGCGCTGGCGATGGTCACGGCTTCCAGAAAAGGGTCTACTCTGCACTCTTGCAGGAACGAGGCTCTAAATTTTAGACAAGCTTGGGCCAGAATGTCAACGTCGGAATAGCAGTATTCGAAAATTTCTTTTTCGAAATCGAAAACGTATCCGTCGCGCACCTGCTCGTCGTGCCATTTTTCAAACTCTTTGTGTCCTTTGTCGAACATAGAGTCGGGACAGTAGAATTCCTTAGTGGGTATTGGGCCCACATAATTTTGATTTTGCACCGTATTGAATAGATGGGGAAAATAGCCTTTCTTTTTCTCGGGAGGGAGATCGAATGATTTCGGTAGCTTGGAAAGAGGCATGGGCATATAATTGAGCGAGTCGATAAATTTAACATTATCGATCTCCATCAGCAGGATTTTCGATCGTCGGGTAATCAGTTCGGGTGTGAACTGCGTTTCCTCGAGCACGTACTTGAGGAGGAACTGAAAGTCGAAACCTTGGCCATTGTGTGCTATGACACACACCTTTTTGTACGCTTTGCGCACTTGCATAACGTATGCCATAAACCTGTTGACCGGATCTTCCCTGAAAACACGGGTACGGTCTTTGCATACGTCACAAGCACCGCCTTTGACGCACAGCCAGCAGTACTGTTGCGATACGCATAAATTTACACGGTGGACTTGGGCTGAGTCTAAAACTTCGTCTTGTCGCGTTTCCAAATAAAAAAATATGTAGAGGAAATTTTCCAACGGCTTACGCGTATCGATGCGCATGTAGCATTTATGGTCGGGGGCCAAATACTCTGAGCACATTTTACAGTAAACTTCGCCGCACACGTGCTTGGAGGAACGTTTATCGAGTATAACAATTTTTTCGCAGTCGGGACATTTTCTTATGGATCTGCAAATACCTTTCAAGTGAGTCGCAAAACAATTTTGATTTTTAAACTGACGGTTACAATCTACACAATGGATCCCGTCATTTTCCAACACGCACGCCGGAGAAAATTTACACGCGTAACACGTACTAGAACATCTATGTGCTACACGAGTATTATAGGGAGTGTGACAAGTTTCACAGAAATAGCCGCAACCAAAGGCAGCTGTAACACTAGTTATATCATTAAAATGACCGTCTTTAAAAATTAAATTTAGATTGTACTTTGGATTTTGTACTTCCCCCTCGAAATAAATTTCACGGCCTCTGCACCCGTAATTGTAGACGGTGATTTTATGTTCCGGTAGGAAATTTTGAAATTTTTCCAATTCACGGAGCCCCGCGCCGACATCGGAAATTTCAACTCTCGCTTCCGTCATGAGTTTTCGGGCCTCTTCCGTCTGTACTTTTTTTCTACTATCACAAATCAATTTATATCGAGGATTTTTTTCGCAACGAGCCTTTGCTACGACCAGAGCACGGGGAAGACAAAGGGAATCCGAATTTTTAATTACGACAATTCCTCGACGTCCGGAACACTCTTCTTCAAAATTGTTATACATCCCGGGCCTAACACGTCCGGTACGACCTTGTCCCGTAGGGACACTGACTTTAGTACATTTAACCTTGAAAATGTCGCTAGATGTACAAGAGTCGGCGTTACTTTGAATAATCCCACCGAAAATCTTCCACAAAATGTCGGAGTTAATTTCCGAAGCAGGCCTAAAAGCGACAATACCAGGTTTTTTGTTTTTAAAATTTAAACTTGTCAACGTAAAACCTAAATAGTCTCCGTCGGTAGTGTCTTTAGTCACTGTCTCAATTATGTCTTGCAAACCTTGTCTGACCCATGAAATTTCCTCAACACCTTCGGGTGGCGAATTAAACTTGAAAGTTACATTTGTCCCGTAAAGACGAAACTTTTTAACATAAGTTTCCAAAGTAGATAAAATATAGATAGACGACATTGTTATTACTATTAGTATTTCTTATGTAAAACAATGACTGAGAGGGAGAGAGAGAGAGAGAGAGAAACTAATATTATCTTACCAACTTTTTCAAACAGAGTGAAGTTCACAACACAAGTGACGGAAATCAAATAACCTGTCTCGGATTCAGACAAGGCAATATATAGGATACATGTGTTTAATTCTGCTCAATGCCAGGTAAATTCATTATGCAAGCGACTCGCTTAGTCATGGCCGGAATGGGCCGTGATTATTCATTGTTCACTATGCACCTTGAGGATTACGCCGCAATAGATTACGCCACTCTTGCCTTGGCACGCTTATTGTTTGTGTCTCATAGCATCCGGTGTTGTTATCCACTCTGGCCTTGGCACGCTTATTGTTTGTGCCTTATAGCATCCGGTGTCGTTATTGACGCAAATAGGCACGGATACATTACCCTTGGAATGCTCCTTGACGTGCCCTCAAGCTGTATATAAGAAGGCCGCTCTGAACTAGTTAAGCAGTTCAACTGTAGCTGTGTTTGTTGTGTATCGTTCTCTACGGTTACCTACTGTGGTTTTGCTTGTAAGTATGGATTCAGTAATAGATAGATTTAATATTATTGCACCAATTGATAACGTTCCGATTAATACTCTAGCATTGGATCATGCATATGTAATAAGAAAAATTTCACCTCTTAGTACCAAGTACGGTACAAGCATATTTTGCGAGATTCAGTTTGATGAGCTCTCATTAAGGAGAGTATTCTTACCGAGTAGATATTCTAATTTATTTTCGAGTTCGGAGTTAAGTGAACTCGTAGGAAAGAAATTGGTTGTAACACGATATGTTGGTAAAACTGTAGAGTTGAAAATAACAGAGTAAACAAAAGTACAACAAGAGGGGAGACAAATTTTATTTCGGTCTGTTTGTCACCGAGAGGGGCGTGGTTGGGTGGGGCCTCTTTCCAAGGTAAAGCACCTTGCTCGTTTTTATTTTATCTCTCTCTCTCTCTCTATTCATACGAATCTATTCGGTGATTGTTAAATTGTATGTGTCTTATATTCAAAATTTGTTTGAAAATAATTGTAATTTTTTTTATTTTATTTTCTAGTATGGAGTTGCGTTCCTTATTTGATCTGAGTGCAGTAGAAGTTTGCGGTCAAGTGTTAAATATACACGATATTGATAAATTAAGTTTACCTGTTTCCATTCGAAATGTTTTGAAACGTAAATTTAAAGAATATTTATGGCTTAAGAAATGTGATACATCGGATTTCGATTACCTAACTATAGACTTTAACAATATAGATTTTAATTCGTTTTTTATGCTATTGAATCATCCTGACGAAGTACCCGCTTTTGCTTACGAAACAAACATTGTACGTCTACTTACTTTCTCCTACGAGGAAAACAACTTGCAATATTGCAGAAAATGTTTCAGTAAACTTGTTATTGAACTCGGCTCAGATTTTCATATTGAAAAAGCTTGTCTTATGACGAGTATATACAGCACAGGAGGGGATATGCTATTGTATACTATTTGGGAACAGGACAATTGGTGCGATAACTGCTTTGTAAATCCTTTGTTTCGAATATACGAATTTGACAAATTCTTACGCTGCGATCCTCTTCAAGAAATATCATACACATTAAGCGAATATTGTCACCCAGAAACTTGTAGAAAATATATTTTAGCAAAATCACAATAGGCCACAAAGAGAACTTTACCTCTGAGCTGGTGTCACCGCAATGGCTGATCAACAAAACGTGAGTATATTTAACTGTTTCTTCTATATTTTAAATTGCACTGCTGTGCCTATCATAGAGAAAAAGGGCAGAAGGGGATGTTCTAATACAATGTTCACCGATTCCAAGTTTCAACGTCACGTTCTCTTTCACAGTTAGAATCTCACGGTCATTTGTTCTGTGATTATAAAATGGTAGGGAACAGTTGCTCATCGTATGGTAGAACCAAATTTAATTGGTCATGAATTCAGGGTAGTAAAACTCTTTGGATGTGTTGAACCCTTTCACAATTATGAGGGTTCATACCATCCCTTGGGTTTTTACTAACCTGAAGTCATGATCAATTATCTTTGGTTCTTCCATGCGCGACTAGTTAATGTTCTTTGTCATTTCATAATCACGGAACAAACGAGTTCAATGACCAAAAGATCATGGGCTTTTAACTGTGGAAGAAAGCGACGCTGAAGTGTGGGACTGTTGCATGTGGTACTTGGTATGTTCCGATTTTTCTCTTTTCATGATAGGCACTGTAGTGCAATAAAAATTTAGCGAAATGTTAAATATACTCCCTGGTATCTCTTATATTTCTAGAACGGCCAATCACCACCACCACCACCACCACCACCACCACCACCACCATCGTCATCATCAGATACAGAGTCAGAGATATCATCACTTCACTCTTTACCAGGGGAGATCCCAAATAGCATTGCCACTTCTGTTATTGTCTCTCCTGCGGCGGCTGATCAACAAAATGTGAGTATATTTTATCTATTTCTTCTATCTTTTCTTAAGCTGCACTACTGTGCCTTTCATATCAAAAGAGCAGAACGGACAGTTCTAATGCTATGTGGGCCATTTCCAAGTTTCGATGTCCCGCTCCACGCGTGCGGCTAAGATCACGTGATCCTTGTTCTCTTCAATTACTAATACTCTCTGGGTTTACTTTTCAGCATTTCTTGGCCCTTATTAAAATTAAGTTTTTCAGATGTTTTAAGGTTATCACAGATCTCAAGGTCCTTTGAACAATGACCAATGGGAGTCTGCATTGTCAAGTCTAAATTTGATTGATCATTGTACATCGGATTCAATTCTGTGAAAATCTTAAATCATCTGAAAAACTTAATTTTAATTAGGGACTAAGAAATGGTGAAAAGTAAACCCAGAGAGGCCTAGTAATTGAAGAGATCCAAGAGTCATGAGATCAAATCTGCACGTGTAGAGCGGGATATTGAAACTTGGGATTGTGTAAGGTGGTACTTTAACATTCCGATTTTTTTCTTTTCATGATTGGCACCGTAGTGCATTAAAAATGTTAGCGAAATGAATAAATATACTCACACCAGCCTCACATATGTTTCTAGACCGGCCGAACATCAGATTCTAGAGTTCCTGTGCCTCTAGTAAACCCAGATAGACTTTCTCTTAACATTTCTGTCGGAACATTGACGCCTCCTCTGAACTTCGAACAAGCTACACCTGAAGAAGAAGATCGGGATTTACGACATCGTGCCTATCGTAGGACCATCTTCAGAGGAGAACAACATCGTATCTATAGATTATCGGATTTTCCGACTCGTTTACATGACTTTCTGCAGTATCACGGATTCCTACTTCGTGTGAGTATAACTCTCTCTCTCGCTATCTCTCTTTACCATATTCTTTCTTTTTATTTCTAGTGCAGACATAACAGAAACATTCCACAGAATGAACTGCCTCCTATTGGTGTAATTTCTCGAGTATTAGAAACTCTTAGGGTCGATCTGAGAGATATAGTTCACGACATAGAAACTGCAACTTCACATTCACACTTCAATTCCAGACGTCACTATGGATTACAAGTCTGGAGGATGACGAGGCAACACCTGTTGTATGCTATACAGGAATGTTTTAATTCTCTACAAGAATACGGAAGAGTACCCTATGTATGTATCACGATCGTGCGAGAATACGTTTTCATTTTTTTTTCTATTCGGCCTAATACTGATGCTATTGATTTTTCTGTTTTCACAGGATACACCAAATTTTCCCAGTACCTCCCAGGGTTCATTCAATGATTCTAATAATCGGAGTGTTCATCAGTGTTCCATCTGCTTAGAGAGACCTCAAAGGATAGCCCTCGTTCCGTGCGGACACGTGTTCTGTAATAGCTGTGTTGAAAATTTTACAAGATGCCCTATTTGTAGAACATGGATTGTCGATTTCTTAAGATGTAACGTCCCATCAACAACTTACAACTTCTATCATTTGTCCTTACCGACAGTTCCCAAATAGTTATCCTTTTCTCCGCCAGACGTCGACTCCGTACGGTATCTGAAGCCGTACACACTACTTTAGTATGCCATAGCATTTTGTAACCCATCAGCTGTTCCTTATCTATTGAGTTAAAATTCGCTTTGTCATGAGGGTTGGTAGAAGGTCGGCCATTAGACCGTTACGAACGAAACTTTAAGACGCTGCCAAGTGGTAGTTATGTTATTAAACTTTAAATAATTTAATCGCGATTAACGACGGTGTGTCGCTGAACAACATGAATTACTTCTAAACCTTTGTTTTCCGGATACCAGGTAGAAATATTTTAGCTTTACCTTAATAATTATAAAATATTACTTGTAAAACTTAATTAGGTTATTTCTACTTTTGGTTCATGTACAACTTCCTGACTCTTTTTGTTCAATTTATTAGAGAAACCTGTGTATTTCTTTTTTTTCTACAGCCTAAATTTTAAATGTAAATCTTACAGCCTACAAAAACTATAAAGCCGATATCATGTTGGTTATTGCTAAAGCCTAAACATATTTCCACAAACAAGCCTAAAGTGTTATGCATTAATTAACTATAACTGTGTAGTTTTTCTACAGTGTAACCGATATTGAAAACTTTTAATAAGCTATAAGCAAAATATTGCTGATATGTAACTAAACGTTAACATTTCTTTTATGTTACCATGTGGCTTACCTAACATGTAAAGACAGTCTTATGCAACATTACACATGTTATATTAACCATCACAATCTAAGTAGCAATTTGCCATCTTGTGCTACAAATTTCAATAAAACAGCCAACTCAAAGAACTATCATTTTATGCTTATTTAAATAGCTGCAAGTTTTCTAAAAAGGAAATTGTTATTTATGTTATACAGTTATACTGGTCCAACTCCAGGGAATGTTTTAATACAATGGCATAACCTGCAACAGCTACGCTTAGAAAAGGCCTACTTTCCAACTGAACTTTAAAAAATTTAAACAAAATATTTCTACAGTGTTTTAATTAGAGACAGAACTTAATTTAAAATGAGAACTATCTGCAGTTGTTCTTTTCCTTTTATGTTAACTGTTAAATAGGCTGTATTTTGAAAGTAATTTTTGTATATGTGTACTCTTTAGGATATGTTAGTATTTAATAAATTGGGAGGAGCAAGCTAGCACATTTCGGACCTTAGCCCTAAGGGCTACATATTAGAAATTTCACACCTTTTTTTTATATATAGAGAGACGTCTCATAATTAATTTTGTCTATTTATTCAATTATTTATAATAACCTTTTAGAGTTGGCCAACGACATATATATATATTTATTCTTAAAACAAATCCATGGTATTTCATGTTAAAACTTTGTAACTTGTAAATCTTTTGTATAATTTCTGTAATTATTATTAAAAGGGAGGGTTTTTTGATTTTGATTTTTGGGGAGGGTTTTTAAATTCAATTTAATAAAATATATATGTTTTCTTTTTAAAAATCTCAATCTTTTTTGTATTAAGGGCATATTAATAATTTTTTTGTATTAAGGGCATATAAACTTTTTACTTATTTTGGTTAATAAAACCAAAAATTATACCTATTTCTATAGTTTATTGAGCTAACCTCTAGGTATCCTGTGCATTGTAAGAGATAAGCTGAAATATTCCTATTTTTGGTGATATTTAAATTCTAAGGTAAGTTTTGAACAGTACCAATCTATGTGGCCCAGTATTGCTTCCGTTCCCTTAATTATTCTTTTTGTAAGATTGATACAAAGATTATATTTATAAAGTAAATTATTTTTTTGTTTCTTAGGTTTCAACAATGAAGACCTTATTGGAGAAATGTGTACGTGCTGTTTGTTTACAAATTTATAACTATGATTGTTTGGACGAGCTGGAAATACCGCTCTCGCTTAAGACTACGCTAAAAATACATTATAGACCAATTTGGTTTACCGAAAAGTGTATTATCGACGACGGTTTGGTATGGGCAAAGTTTTTATTCGAAGGCCTTCATAAAACAAGTAACATTTGTAGCAATGACAAAGTGAAACCCCTTGAATTTATTAAATTACAAAATCTTGAAAAAGAAGACGTAGACAGGTATTTAGAGGGTAGATTTTGTGGTATTCTTATGGAATATTACGAAATCTTCGGAGTCCGTGTATGTCGTAATTGTTTTAACGTCATTAACAGGAATAAACAGGGTGAATTGAAATATAAAACAGAACTGACCAAATTTACTAACTTTATAGGTACTAATGGATTTCACATTGTCCCTTTCAGCGCTGGAAATATTTTATCAAATGTTTTTGAGGACAATAATTGGTGTTCTAGTTGCTTATTTACACCATTATTTATAGTGCACATTTTAAGCCCATCACTTACACAACTATTGCACGATATGTTTGGTTAAAGAATTTTCTTTCTGATTTTCAGAAACATGCTGAAACGTATTATTGTTGTGAACTGAAATGTTTCGAACAACCCAAAACTCAAGTCGACGGAATGGCCTGCTCCGTCTGTAGATGTTCTTCCTTCTGCAAATGTAGATGCGTCACAGAACAGAAGAAGTCAATGAAACTAGTCCTATACAAGACGAACTTTGAAGGATATACATGCTGTAAGAACATCTGTCATCGCTTCATTGAAGATAAGCTATTCAACTGCCCAACTTGTTCACGAACGGGGTACATTTCAAAACTGTGTACTTGTGTTTTAATTAATTGTAAATACCGAAAATATTGGTGGGATGAATAAACTAACTATATTGAATTGTATTTTTTAAATAACATCAAACAAATATTATTATTATTATTATTATTATTGTTTTATGAGAGAGAGAGAGAGATATTAATAAAAAAAAATTGTACAACTGATAAAGTGTATTTAGTAAATTATTTTCCTATTATCCTAGTGTAAAAGATTTGCCGAGAAAACGCTGTGAAAAAAAAAGAGCACTCGGTATACAATTAGTTGATAATTAAAATAAAATAGATAAGAAAACCGTAGTGATTGGCGGTAGAAGTGATGACTTAAAGTGTGTGTGTGTGTGTGTACAATAAATTGAGAAAACGCTGAAAGAGCACTCAACCTCTGCTGTTCGCCGAATAACCCAAACCGAGCCGATTGTATTCGGCTCGGGGGTAGTGTTCGGTCAAGTCCGGAACCCCTCCACTTTATATATACCCTAACCTACACTATATAACACGATTTTAGGTTAGATCAAGTGTTCGG